>JAWPHD010017665.1:0-43504 GCA_037043455.1 Cyrtodaria siliqua | reverse complement strand
CAAAGTATACTATACAGCGAGCAGATGTTAGCGTACTTTCACATATGTTAACAAAATATACTTTACAGTGAGTAGATTATAGCGAACCCTCACAAAGTATTCTATATAGTGAGTAGATGTTAGCGTACGTCCACAAAATATACTTTACAGTGAGAAGATGTTAGCCTACGTTCAAGAAGTGTACTATACAGTAAGTAGATGCTAGCTAACGTTCACGAAGTATACTATATAGTGATTAGATGTTAGCGTTTGTTCGCAAATTATACTATACAGTGAGTAGATATTAGTGTTTGTTCACAAAGTACACTATACAGTGATTAGATTTTAGTATTTGTTCACAAAATATGATATACAGTGAGTAGATGTTAGCGTTTGTTCACAAAGTACACTATACAGTGATTATATTTTAGTATTTGTTCATAAAGTATACTATATAATGAGTGAGAACATGTTAGCATTTGTTCCCAAAGTATACTATACAGTATGTAGATGTTACCATTTGTTCACGAAGTATATAGTGAGTAGATGTTACCATTTGTTCACAAAGTGTACTATAACGTGGCAGTGAGTAGATGTTACCATTTGTTCACAAAGTATACTATATAGTGAGTAGATGTTAGCATTTGTTCACAAAGTATACTATACAGTGAGTTGATATTAGTGCTTGTTCACAAAATACATTATACAGTGAGTAGATGTTAGCATTTGTTAATAACGTATAATATACAGTGAGTAGATGTTAGCGTTTGTTCACAAAGAATACTTTATAGTGAGTAGAAGTACCATTTGTTCACAAAGTATACTATACAGTGAGTAGATGTTAGCGTTTGTTCACAAAGAATATTATATAGTGAGTAGAAGTACCATTTGTTCACAAAGTATACTATACATTAAGTATATGCTACCATCTGTTTACAAAGTATACTATACAGGGAGTAGATGTTATCATTTGTTCACAAAGTATACTATATGGTGAGTAGATTTTACCATTTGTTAACAAAGTATACTATACAGTGAGTAGATGTTAGCATTTGTTCACAAAGTATGCTATACAGTGAGTAGATGTTAGCGTTTGTTCACAAAGTATACTATACAGTGAGTAGATGTCAGCATTAGTTCTCAAAGTAAACTTAACAGTGAGTCGATGTTACCATTTGTCCACAAAGTATACTATACAGTATACTACATAGTGGGTGGATTCACAAAGTATACTATACAGTGAGTAGATGTTAGCGTTTGTTCACAAAGTATACTATACAGTGAGTAGATGTTAGCCTTTGTTAACACAGTTTACTATAGCGTATATTCACACAGTATACTAAATAGTTGGTAGATTCACAAAGTATACTATGCAGTTTGTAGATGTGAGCGTCTGCTCAGCACGTTTACAAAACAGTGATTTTAGCTTTGGATCACAAGTATATTATACAGTGAGTGATTGTTAGTGTTTGTTCACAAAGTATACTATATAGTGAGTAGATTTCAGCTTTTGTTCACAAGTATACTATACAGTGAGTAGATGTTAGCGTTTGTTCACAAAGTATACTATACAATGAGTAGATGTTAGCGTTTGTTCACAAAGTATACTATATAGTGAGCAGATGTTAGCGTTTGTTCACAAGTATACTATACAGTGAGTAGATGTTAGCGTTTGTACAAATATTATACTATACAGTGAGTAGATGTTAGCGTTTTTTCACAAAGTATACTATACAATGAGTAGATTTTAGCTTTTGTTCAAACGTATACTATACAGTGAGTAGATGTTAGCGTTTGTTCACAAAGTATACTATACAGTGAGTAGTTGTTAGCATTTGTTCACAAAGTATACTATACAGTGAGTAGATTTTTAGCTTTTGTTCACAAAGTATACGATACAGTGAGTAGATGTTAGCCTTTGTTCACAAAGTATACTATACAGTGAGTAGATGTTAGCGTTTGTTCACAAAGTATACTATACAGTGAGTAGATGTTAGCGTTTGTTCACAAAGTATACTATACAATGAGTAGATTTTAGCTTTTGTTCACAAGTATACTATACAGTCAGTAGATGTTAGCTTTTGTTCACAAAGTTAACTATACAGTGAGTAGATGTTAGCATTTTTCGCAAAGTATACTATAAAGTGAGTAGATTTTAGCTTTTATTCACAAAGTATACGATACAGTGAGTAGATGTTAGCCTTTGTTCACAAAGTATACTATACAGTGAGTAGATGTTAGCGTTTGTTCACAGAGTATACTATACAGTAAGTAGATGTTAGCGTTTGTTCACAAAGTATACTATACAGTGAGTAGATGATAGCGTTCGTTCACAAAGTATACTATACAATGAGTAGATTTTAGCGTTTGTTAATACTGCTTACTATAGCGTATATTCACACAGTATACTAAATAGTGGGTTTATTCACGAAGTATACTATACAGTTTGCAGATGTAAGCGTTTGTTAACACAGTTTACTATAGCGTATATTCACACAGTATACTACATAGTGGGTAGATTCACAAAGTGTACTATACAGTGAGTAGATGTTAGCGTTTGTTCACAAAGTATACTATACAGTGAGTGGATGTTAGAGTTTGTTCACAAAGTATACTATACAGTGAGTAGATGTTAGCCTTTGTTAACACAGTTTACTATAGCGTATATTCACACAGTATACTAAATAGTGGGTAGATTCACAAAGTATACTATACAGTTTGTAGATGTGAGCGTCTGCTCAGCACGTTTACAAAACAGTGAGTAGATTTTAGCTTTTGATCACAAGTATATTATACAGTGAGTGAATGTTAGTGTTTGTTCACAAAGTATACTATATAGTGAGTAGGTTTTAGCTTTTGTTCACAAGTATACTATACAGTGAGTAGATGTTAGCGTTTGTTCACAAAGTATACTATACGGCGAGTAGATGTTAGCGTTTGTTCAAAAAGTATACTATACAATGAGTAGATTTTAGCTTTTGTTCACAAGTATACTATACAGTGAGTAGATGTTAGCGTTTGTTCACAAAGTATACTATACAGTGAGCAGACGTTAGCGTTTGTTCACAAAGTATACTATACAGAGAGTAGGTGTTAGCGTTTGTTCACAAAGTATACGATACAGTGAGTAGATGTTAGCGTTTGTTCACAAAGTATACGATACAGTGAGTAGATGTTAGCCTTTGTTCACAAAGTATACTATACAGTGAGTAGATGTTAGCCTTTGTTCATAAAGTATACGATACAGTGAGTAGATGTTAGCCTTTGTTCACTAAGTATACTATACAGTGAGTAGATTTTAGCTTTTGTTCACAAGTATATTATACATTGAGTAGATGTTAGCGTTTGTTCACAAGTGTACTATATAGTGAGTGTATGTTATGTTCACAAAGTGTACTATACAGTGCATGGATGTTAGCGTTTGTTCACAGAGTATACTATACAGTGAGTAGATGTAAGCGTTTGTTAACAACTATACTATGTAGTGAGTAGATGTTAGAATTTGTTCACAAAGTATACTGTACAGTGGGTGGATGTTAGCGTACGTTCACAAAATATACTTACTATACAGTGAGTGATGTTAACATACGTTCACAGAGTATATTATTCAAAGACTAGATGTTGGCGTTTGTTAACACACAGTTTACTATATAGTGAGTAGACCACGCAGTATACTAAATGGTATATTCAAAGGGTGTCAGACCAGTCAGGAAGTACTTCCGGGTTGTAGGGTACTAAAATAGTTCCTTGAAAAAATCCAAAGTTTCTAGTTTGCATGTGTTTTTCCCCAAGATTAGTTCTTATTTCATTGTTAAATCTAACCTGAGGTTAAAGTATTATGTCTGTTGTCATGAATAATAAGTTTTTTACTGTGTTTGTCAGGATTATTTCTTTAGAGAGTATGAGCACAGAGGTTAGGTAAAGATGTGGTTTTGACAGATGTTTATTTCAAAATACGCATAGTGTAAATGAATGACGCGAAATGTTGAAAAACTGAATCGGTGTTTTATTCGAGCTTTGGGACCGATTGCTGGCCAAATGTGTTTAATACACAGAATAAAAGTGTATTTAAGCGAACGAATGTTGTGGAACTTGTGACTGATCCCCAAATATAGCCTATATTGCATTGTGTTCAATGTGCTGATTTTCACCGGCCTGACACCAAAGTAACCCGAGTTGTTGCCGAGCTGCGCCGAACTGCGTGTCTTAAGAAGCAATGAACTGTAGGGTTAACTCAATAATTTCTTTCAATTCCGCAGTTTTATTTCCTGAAGATGTAGTATATACCAATTGGAAGATAAGTGTGGAACGTTCATATAGCCTTTTCGTGAAACAGCTGGTGCGCTATAAATCTCGATGCAGTTTATTTAAACACTACGAATTTATTATCATGACAATGTTTGATGCATTTTATATTACTTTATGTATGGATTTGAACATTTAGATTAGATAACGACCGGTTAGGAAGTCGTTTGAATGTCTGCTTGATGGATATTGACAAAAGGATCAATGCGGTTGTCTAGATGTGCTACATAAAATACGCATACTGTACTGGACATATCATGCAATCATATATCATGCATACATTTTTATTTTTTTAATTTTTTTTTTATAAATGAGTGACTGATACTCACTCGTATTCATCACTCATTCCCGAATAGTTTAACCTATTGTTTCCTATTTCATGAAATAGTTTGGTATAGTTTAAACAATCAAGAGCAAGCGTGTCTGAATAAGTTCGACTTATACTCTATTTACTTCGTATTTTAAAACGTTTAACCTCCCAACGCCTTTAACATATTTCGTCGGTTTTCTTACACAGCATGCGATCAATCAACCACATCCTGAAAGCTACAGAATCTTTGCTGTAAATTGTACAAACTCATGAACGTGAATGAGTCACCGGTTAAGTAGATTCAGTTCGACGAACAAAAACCAGTCGGTATATAAACCAGAAATCGTTCTTAAAAATATCTCGTATTTTACTAGGACATCGGAGAAGGCACGTATAACACTTGACCCGCTTTATTTGCGTATTGAGAGTCAGCTGCTGTGTGAATGATGCAGATGTCGACCACGTCACTCCCTCCCGTCAGAGCATGTATCAGCTACTGGTTACATCGAATTTCGGCACTGAGATACACTCGGCGCCACAACGTTATCGACGTGAAGAAGGGCATATATCCGTACAGCAGTTAGTACATGCAGCACAGTGGTCCACCTTGACGGGTGTGACCCTAAAATGGATCGTTAACAACCACCAGCCTAATGTAGCGGGACATTCATCTAGATCATATTCCGGACTCCATTGTGCCAATGCTGTTAAGCGTCTTGGAGGGACTTAAAACCTAAGAACCAACAACAACAACAACAACAACAACAATAACAACGTATCTTTTATCTATCCTTCGTAGAAAACAAATTGTTGCTCGTAGCGGGATCTTGGGCTTTTTTCCCTCTCTTTAATACATGAAGATAACCACTAAACCACCGATAGTGTTGATACCTTGTAAACTTTCTAAAAAATAAGAACTAACTCGAGGTTAAGTTGTTTTGAGCGGAAATCCTATTTTGTGCGTTCAGATATGTTAAGTTACTTTTCATCCTAATTAATAGTACTAAATATACCATGTTTTTATAAGTGTTCGTGGTCAAAAGGCTGTTTTTTTCTGTCAATTAGTACTACCTATGTACAGGATCGAGGTATATAAAGTAAATGAAGTCCTGCGTTGAATGTGATAGCTTAAAGCTACGATAGTGGGCGTGGTTAAACCAAATTGGAGGGGTTTAATGCTTGGTTTAACATGACTGGATACACGTACACTTCTCAAAACTGCTAACTACACCGCTCACGTTTTGGGTTATATATATCGATGGGTTGAATGTTTTTCAATAAAATAAAAAGGAAATACCAATTCAATCATTTTTACATCATTTCATTTTATTTTTTTCATGGGCAATGCTAGAACTAAACCACAATAAGCAATTACAAACGACCCATGTAAACACTAAAGTCACACTTTTCCCATATCTACATGTAGATATGGGAAAAGTGTGACTTTAGTGTTTACATGGGTCGTTTGTAATGTAGATATGGGAAAAGTGTGACTTTAGTGTTTACATGGGTCGTTTGTAATTGCTTATTGTGGTTTAGTTCTAGCATTGCCCATGATAAAAAATAAAATGAAATGATGTAAAAATGATTGAATTGGTATTTCCTTTTTATTTTATTGAAAAACATTCAACCCATCGATATATATAACCCAAAACGTAGCGGTGTAGTTAGCAGTTTTGAAAAGTGTATATAAGGCTGTTTTATAGCGAACTTGTTTTCATGTATGTGCATGATCCAGTGCGTTTCTAAAATACCTACCTACATCAAAGATCTTCGAAAAAAGCTCCAGAAGATACAGATTATCAATATGTTGTATGTATTTTCCAACATGGAATGTTATAAACTGAAAATATACTGTGGTAATGCATATATATTCTCAGTCCGGAGGTCCAACGTTCAACTCCCGTGTTGTGCACACTCTTTTTTAATGGTAAGGACAGTGTAGAAGTTTTATGTTGATACATCGAACGATGGTTTAACAATATGTACTGGTATAAATGTCTCTCCTGATAAACGGGTTTATAACCATGTTACGGAACCGAAGAATGAGAATGTAATTAAAGCCCAGTCCATAAACGCGTCTAGTATGTCCTTATAAGTATATGATACTCTATAAGTATATTAACTACAGTAGCTTTAAATACCCGAATTGTAAATACCCATGATTCAAATTAGTACAAAGAGGCATGCGATTTAAGTGTAGGGACTGTAGCTTTAACACTAGATATATTTGGAATTGTTGAGTAACTTCTTATCGATTTTTTTATACTCCCATTGGCACGTATTATATCTAGTGATGTTGCCTACCCGTCTGTCCGTTAACTTTTACCTGACAACTGCTTGTGGCTAATGACTTTCAAAGTATACGATTTACAACAATGAATCTTTGTAAACATCTTCAGCTTCATCTGATAAGGGTCCTTAACTCTCTGGTGCATAGTGTCTTTTAATTATTCACCTTTGAACAAGAAAATCGGTATGCTCCCCGAAATGTATCCTCAGCTTATCATATGGCCTTGTATCACCCAGCAGCTTTCAATTTGCAGTTCCATTAGTAGTTTATGCTCCGGATAAAAAGTATAAGTATAAAATTACAAGGGCAATAACTCTAATGAATGATGACAGAGTTACGGTTCTTATACTCTCTACTTTCTCTCATTACCCTCTATCATTGTGTGAAGTTTCATTGCAGTCCCATCAGTAGTTCTGAAGATATGCTCGGACAAAAACTCTAAGTATAAAATTACAAAGGGCAATAACTCTAATTTAAATGATGACAGAGTTACAGTTTTGTACTCTGCACTTTCTCTCACTGCTCTCTTTCATTGTGTGAAGTTTCATTGCAGTCCCGTCAGTAGTTTTGAAGATATGCACCGGACAATAATTCTAAGTATAACATTACAAAGGGCAATAACTCTAATTTGAATGGTGACGTAGTTACAGGTCTTACAATCTGCACTTCCTCTCATTGCCCTCTATCATTGTGTGATGTTTCATTGCAGTCCCATCAGTAGTCTTAAAGATATGTTCCGGACAAAAGTTCTAAGTATAAAATTACAAAGGGCAATAACTCTAATTTGAACGAGACAGAGTTACCATCAGTAGTTTTCAATATATGGGACGGACTGAAGGACGTAAGGACAGAAGGACGGAAGGACAAAGCGGAGACTTAACCTGGAACTTGCAAGTGATTGTGGCTAATAACTTTCAAAGTATTACGTGTACCACAATGAAACGTTGCGCACATCTTCAGCATGATCCAATAAAGGCACATATAACTCTCCGATTCATTTTTTTTAAAAATTATTTCCCCTTAATTAACCATGCCAACGACGTGCGAATATGCCCCGTTCGGCAGTGCTCTTGTGTGTGTGTGTGTGTGTAATTCTAAGGTTTATAGTCCGTCCGCCAACGAACACGTCAGGGTATACCTGACGCGATGGGCAAAATAATGCGTTGTCGGCGTGCTCTTGTTAATAAAAGCCGCAGGGAGAGGATACAATGGCATCCTGGATCGACGTACCGTTATATTTACATACAGTTCTCTGATTCTGGATCATCATACGATTATAATTACACAGTATCAGAGTATTACCAGAAATGAGAACACGTGTAAATGAACGATTCGAGAAAGGTGAGCATAAATTGAGAAAAACGCCTTAAAAGTATTATTGCAATTAACATTATATAGAAACCCGATCGACATACATAAGAAAAACGTTTTATTAAAAAATGCGTATATTTACCTATCCAATGAACTAAATTCCTTACTCCAGTTTATATTAAACCCACTGATTGAACCATGCTTAGTTTGAACAGCTACATCGATGCATGTTGATGCTAATGTTCATCGCTTGCAATTCGTAAACTACTGTTTCAGTTTCGGTCTTCCGTAATCTACCGTTTCAGATATTCCGTAAAACTAATGTTTCGTTGTTTATTCCGTAAAATTTGTATTTCACTGCTTATTACGTAAAACTTCTGTTTATTGTTTATTCTGTAAAACTACTGTTTCGGTTATTCCGTAAAACTACTGTTTCAGTTATGTTGTACAACTACTGTTTCACTCTTTTTTTCTGTAAAACAACTGTTTTTCTTCCAAATTATTCCGTAATACTACTGTTTCCGATATTCGTAAACTACTGTTTTAGTTATTCCGTAAACTACTGTTTCATTTATTCCGTAAACTAATGTTTCGGTTATTCCGTTAACTACTGTTTTACATTTATTCCCTATAAACTACTATTTCAGTTATTCCGTTAACTACTGTTTCAGTTATTCGGTAAAACTACTGTTTCAGTTATACCGTTAACTACTGTTTCATTTATTCCGTATAAACTATTGTTTTAGTTATTCCGTTAACTACTGTTTCAATTATTCGGTAAAAGTACTGTATTAGTTATTCCGTTAACTACTGTTTCAGTTATTCGGTAAAACTACTGTTTCAGTTATTCCGTATAAACTACTGTTTCAGTTATTCCGTTAACTACTGTTTCAGTTATTCCATGAACTTCTGTTTCATTGTTCATTCCATGTAAAATACTGTTTCAGTTATTCATAAACTTGTGTTTCGTTGTTCATTCTGTGTAAACTACTATTTCAGTTATTCCGTTAACTACTGTTTCAGTTATTCGGTAAAACTACTGTTTCATTTATTCCGTATAAACTACTGTTTCAGTTATTCCGTTAACTACTGTTTCAGTTATTCCATGAACTTCTGTTTCATTGTTCATTCCATGTAAAATACTGTTTCAGTTATTCATAAACTTGTGTTTCATTGTTCATCCTGTGTAAACTACTGCTTCAGTTATTCTATAAACTTTTGTTTGATTTTTTATTCCGTGTAAACTACTGTTTCAGTTAATCCACGAACTGTTTCACTATTTATTCTGTGAAACTACTGTTTCAGTTATACCATAAACTTGTGTTTCATTGTTCATTACGTGTAAATTACTCAGTTATTCCATAAACTTTTGTTTCATTGTTCCTTACGTATCAACTACTGTTTCAGTTATTCTGTGTAAACAACTGTTTCAGTTATTCTTTAGTGGTGTGTTCCCTACTACTCGGACTGTTTTTATCGCTCTTATAATTGTTTTAACAATGTTTATTTGTCAGGTCACACAACACATGTACCTAGTTGGCAACAGTGCATTGTTTGAAAACACTTTAATTATTGATGATTTCAAGCCTTGTCTTTTATTAAATGTCGGCGAATAAAATGTAAAGCCGTGTTCCAAATTAAAAGACGAACCTTTTATCAAAACGAGCTTTTTCTTAATTAGCTGTATTTAAAGGTGATGTGAATACGAAGAATGAAGGCTAGAAAAGAAATGTGAGTGTTCAAACGGATTAAAAGGACAGACGGTAATCATGATTTTAAAAAACAACAACAAAAAACAAGAAAAAAACAAAACAAAAACAAAACAAAAAAACACGCGGAGTCCTGTTATTTTATAAAATTATTTATATATTATTATTAGTTTTTTTTTATAAAACTATAAAAATAGTTCAAAGTAAAGTGTTAATTTATTACTAACTGTTGATTGTATTGCACCTGTAATGCATTTAAAGCTATGGTAGAACAACAAAGAAAAATTAACACTTAACATTGTATTTAATTATATGCAAGCATGTTTAAAGTTAAAATGAAACTGTATTAATAAAACGAGATGCTAATTTGTTGATGGCTGATAAAAACATCAAGATTGACATGTGTCCCTTTAACTCGTCAATAAATCCAACTTTCCTGCGCATGCATTGCACTTACATTATGGATTTGATCACTGGGATATCTTTTTATAATTTGGATAACAAATGATATAAAATTCGTCGTTGCTATACACAGAAATGTCTGCGTAACAAATCAATCAATATTCCGGGAAGTGGGAACACCAAAATAAAAAAAAGCAAACTGAATCGTTCAAATTCCTACTCACTAAAAAGTGTATTATCAGAACAACATATTCCGAAGCACGACCGATAGACAAAACAAGATATACTTAACGCCATTAAAAGTACAAGTTTTTTATTTTGTGTTTATTTTTAATTAAAATGTCTGCAAGATAGATTGCATAATTCCGATTTTACTTCTTTCAATACATGAATTTGATCGGTCACCATATTTATAGGGAATGTGGATAATTTCAAACATGTACATAACACTACAATCGATCTTGGAAATAAACACAAAATAAAAAACTTGCACTTTTAATGCGTTAAGTATACATATCATGTATAAAAACAGTGTATATTTACCTTTTAAATGAATGCAATTCCTAACTCACGGTGTACACGAAACCCGCCGACTAAACCATGCATAGTTTAACTTGCTACATGCTAATGTTCACTGATAATAATGCGTAAAGCTACTTTTATCGTCCAGAGGTCGAAACAAAAGATATCAGCAATTAACATTTCCGTTCAATTTATGGCGGTATTTACGACGGGCCACCTCTGTCCGTGCCTTTGCATATATTTGTATAGGCGTTTTATTGCTATTTGTTTATTTACATATATGGAGATAAGATGGGGTGCTTCGGCTTAGCCAGCGGTGTAATTTATCGGTCCGTTTTAGGTGGTTTGGGTATCCATTTATTGATTAGATTGATCAAAATGAAATTCGTTATTGAAATGTTCAATACGGCATGTTACTAGCAGTTATTGTTTAAACATGGATTAATGTTGAGGCACAGTCTAAACACTTAGTTGTGTGTTTTGTATGAAGTAAATACAGACGTTAGATTAATGGCAATATGATTAGTGCGTTCACATAAAGAAAACAAATGCATATAAACATGTCTTCTTTGATCTTAAAACCTCAAATAATCAAAGCACTGAAGGTGCTGATGGACGGTGTCACTCAAAAAGCATTTATTCCGAAAAAAAGGGTTTGCGTACTAAGTGGTGAACATTGTGCAAAATATTATTGAAATCGGATGAGGCATTAATCAGAGTTATGGGACCGAAAGGAAGAACAGACGGACAATGGTAATTCTATATCCCTTCGCCTTAGGCTAAAACAAAACAAACTTCATTGAATTATGATAAGTATAAAAAATAAATAAAATAAATACATGTAGTCTGACGAAACGTTAGTCAGAGTTTCTATGTATTTTTCTAAATTCCTTAAATATAAATGCTTTTTAAACACGATATTGATAATGGTAATAACATGTGATAAAATGCCATCTGTAGAACGTAATAATTATAACTATTCCATTGTAATATATGTATTCATTCTCTAAATGAGGTATGTTTGTTTGTACTTTGTGTATTGTATTCCGCCTTGTTCATGTAAATGGTATGCCAAATAAAATATTGAAATGAATTAAATTGATGAAACTAATTGTATGCGTTGATAAAGAGATGTTTGTGGTACATAGTTATATAATCTCTTCTACTCGCGAATTTATGAACGGCCTTTGATAGTTACCATGATGTAATGTGATAAAAGGGTAATCGAATTACTTACTCTTCAAATGTACGTACGGCACGGATTCTATATATTATCCAATTACATCTGATATATATATATTTCATGTACGCATGCTAATTGTTCTAATATATGATATAAATATATGATATAAATAAATGATATAAATAAATGAATAAACATTATTGTTTGTCGTTATATACATCCTTGATACACTGATAATATGCCGATAATCTCTATTAGATTCATTACTAAATTGCTACTTTCGTATTCGCCGTACTACGCACCGGCTGTTTCCGTTATATTTCGGAATGGTACGGGACGGCTTTTACTCCCAACCTCATCTAGATTTATAAATATGTTGTCAATATACGGTTCTTTTGCCCATTTACAGCCTTGTAAATGGTACTACTTTTATCGCGCTGTAATCTGGTGATCTAGTAGAAATTCCTTGTATGTCAGAATTGCCAATACTTAGACCGTTGCCTGACGGCACCGTTTTATCACATGAAATGGCTTCTAGGATTGCAAGAAAGTCACGACATAAATAGCATATACTCTATGAGTAGAACTATAAGAATCGATACTTTCTCACTTGACAAGTCGAGCTCCCAGTGGGATTCGACCCCGCAGCGGTAAGAGGCGAGACCGTTTTAGACGCACCGTCTTAACTATCACGGCCGCGGAAAGGCTCGACAAAGACAAAGAGCCGACGCATTAGTGTTTACAACCACCTAGCCAACCTAAGCTGGTCTAGGCTTTTACTAATCAATGTGTTGGATGATATTCGGGCGTGTCCGTCTGATGACTTCAGTCATAGTGTACATCTATGACTGAGGGACCTGCAGGCACATATACGCACATATATGCACATAGACCAAGCCGTATTCCGACGATGTCAATAGCTCGTTGTTAAAGGAACTAACCCGCCAAATAACGGCTAAAATACATTACAAAACCGTCTATCAAAACTCTATCCAGGTGTTCAGGTCATATAATAATGTATATGTGCTGATTCACTGTCGGTTATGTGAGATGGCGTAGTATTTTTCAGTCACAATGTTGATTTTTTCAAGATGGTGGATGATGACACAAGTTGAGAGGTGAGTGTCGTAGAAATTTACCTGCTATTTCTGTTTTCGACTTTTAAAAGCATGACACCTATTCTCACAAGTGAACAAATGAATATTCTATTGCAATGTCTGCCTCGACAAACCTATTTCTATGTATTGACCATGTAATCAATGTCAGAAAGATGGCGTTTCTCCGTTGCCTGAAATCGAATCGAGCGCCGATCCCCTTTTTCGCTTTAGTTCCAGTTATGTAAGCTTTATACATACCAGCATCTATGAAAACAAGTAAATTACACACAAAGGAACATGTAAATACACGTTTTGACTATGCATAGTTTGTTTTAGAGGCGTATAATGCATTTAAAAAAATCAACAACGTCACCGTGTAGCCATTTGTATGTTTGTCGCGAGAGATGGTGTAGACACCGCGAATTTGAACCGATTTAGACACAGAGTAGACATCGTTTTTGTTCAATGATGACTGCTTCATATTAAAAAAGAGTTATTGTGTTTCCTTTATTGTTAAGGTTATGCATTTATGTCTATTTATCTACATGCTTGGCTCATACATGTTACCTAACCCTAACCCCAGGTTTCGACCCTTTAATGTAACGGCGGCCATCTTGAATGTTGCGTGGCCCTACTTTTAACAAATTTGAAAAGCATTCACCTACGGATCGTCCATGTAAAGTTTGGTCAAAATTGGCCAATTGGTTTCTGAGAAGTCGTGTGAAGCTGTGGCTATACGACGGACGGACGGCGGACAAAGAGTGATCCCAATCCCTTTGGCTCAGGTGAGCTAAGAAAAACAACACGGTACTAGTAGCTCCATTGCTTCTACAATGATTGTCTCAATAGGGTGTGTATAGTATACCAGGTGAAGCAAAATGGTTTCAACATAATTATGTTTGTTAAAATAATGTTTAGAGTATTTAACCGCATACTATCACGTTTTAGGTTATCAGCACTTCTAGGACTAGACGTGTCGGTTCCATACGACGCTTTGAGTTACATACAATTCAATGTATTCTGTTATGTTTGCAAAGACGAATTAGAACCAAGGGAATTTTATAACACTCTAGAGCTGTTTTTATGCCCCGGAAGAGGTTTCGGGGGCATATAGTAATCGCACCGTCCGTCTGTCTGTCTGTCCGTCCGTCCCGAAATGTTTGTGTGTCCTCCCACACTTTTCAACCGATTGTTTCGAATATTTACAGGATGCTTACCAATGATGTCAAGATGTACATATCGTTTCGGCGTCAAAATTGACCCAGTATTACCGGCGTTATGGCCCATTTTTCGAAAAATGTTACATAATCTTGTGTGTCTATTCACTCCCACACTTTTCGACCGATTGCTTCGAAACTTAACAGGATGCTTACCTATGATGTCAAGATGTGCATATTGTTTTGGCGTAAACATCGACCTAGTATTACCGGACTTATGGCCCTTTTCCCGTCGATCTTTACTTTAAAATATCTTATCCTCCAATAGTTTTCCTCCGTTTCTTTTCAAACTTTACAGGATGCTTACCTATGATATCAAAATGTGCATGTCGATCGGCGTCAAAATCGACCCAGTATTACCAGAGTTACGTTACGGCCCCTTTCCCGGCACATTTTACGTTTTACACTGATTGTTTTTATTGGGGGCATCCGTGTCCCATAGACACATTTCTAGTTGACAGATCCCTAGCTCTTTGTTTATTTGTGTTCATTTACAACTTTGAACCAGCAGTGGAATTTTATGTCAGTTTACAGAACGGCAAATGTCAACATGACGTATTGCGGCAAACGTGTCATGAAGTTCAAGATCACATGTTGATGCCAAAGGGCAAAACTTGAATATTACGAGAAAATTGGTCATACAGAGGAATACCTCCCAAGATCAAGGTCACCATTCATTTTAAGTGTAATTTGCTGTCATGACTAAAATCTTTTTTTACACCGCCGGGTCAGTAATGCTATCCGTTTGACTGTGCATCCGAAATATTGCGATGGTCGGGTGGTTAGCATACTTGCCTCTCACAAGTCATACAAACGATTCACGGGCAAATACTGGACAGGGTAAAAACTGGACGGAAGCTACACTGCGCATGCGCGTATTACTTTCGGCTAAATATAACAAAACTGTCTATAGGGAGCATCTCAAAGGTGAAAGTCAATGCAAATGTACAACACAATGCAGAAGAATCATAGAAATTGTACACACCAGCTGCCAGTGGGAACTTCGCATACTTTCCCTTATTATTTTGTACGATGACTGCATTAATATAAAAGTCTGGATGAACTCAAAGGCGCAACAACACATGAAAGGTTATATGGCGCCTAATAGGCATGAACATGCCAGGCTCATCCTCCATGTACATGGAGATAAGATATGGAGAATGGGCCTAGGACCTTCTCACCTTGAACGTCAGAGTTGCTGCAAATTCTATTGTAGACACTCCATTTACGCTGGAGCCACGTTAATTGTTATTCTGCCACTGCTCTTAGTGATGTAGGCGAGATGGCACCTGAAACAATGCAGGGGTCATGATGAAGACATTTAATGAGCATGAACAAAAAATGACAAAATGAATATGAATGGCGGTGGGGGTGAGCGGGTGGAATCCTACCCCCTGCATGTGAAGGTGTGTTTGCAGTTGCAGCGGTTGCATTCTACCCCGGCACCCACACGGGGAGCTGGATAGCTAACCTTAATGTAGTTGAAAACAAACTCATTATATAATTAATTCTCATGTCAGCCTCATTAGCGAGGCAATAGTATAACCAATAACACTCTATTAAATCAGAGCGGTACCATTGTTAGAGGAAAATAACCGCCGAGAAATTACTGGACACAGCCGGGAAAAAACTGGACATTATTGTGTATCTCAATAATATGTTATCATATCTCATCTCCAATGTTTTCCCGCTCATCTCTCATGCCAACCTCACTAATGAGGCAATAGTATAACAAATAACACTCTATTAAATCAGAGCGGTACCATTGGTACAGGAAAATAACCGCCGGGAAAAAACTGGACCATATTGTGTGTCTCAATAATATGTTATCATATCTCAACTCAAATGTTTTCCCGCTCATCCCTTATGTCAACCTCATTAATGAGGCAATAGTATAACCAATAACACCCTATTAAATCAGAGCTTTACCATTGTTAGAGGAAAATAACCGCCGGGAAATAACTGGACACAGCCGGGAAAAAACTGGACATTATTGTGTATTTCAATAATATGTTATCATATCTCAACTCCAATGTTTTCCCGCTCATCCCTCATGTCAGTCTCATTAATGAGGTAATAGTATAACCAATAACACTCTATTAAATCAGAGCGGTGCCATTGTTAGAGGAAAATAACTGCCGGGAAATAACTGGACACAGCCGGGAAAAAAACTGGACATTAATGTGTATCTCAATAATATGTTATCATATCTCATCTCCAATGTTTTCCCGCTCATCTCTCATGCCAACCTCACTAATGAGGCAATAGTATAACCAATAACACTCTATTAAATCAGAGCGGTACCATTGTTACAGGAAAACAACCGCCGGGAAGTAACTGGACACAGCCGGGAAAAAACTGGACATTATTGTGTATCTCAATAATATGTTATCATATCTCATCTCCAATGTTGTCCCGGTCTTCCCTCATGCCAACCTCAATAATGAGGCAATAGTATAATCAATAACACTCTATTAAATCAGAGCGGTACCATTGTTACAGGAAAATAACCGCCGGGAAAAAACTGGACCATATTGCGTGTCTCAATAATATGTTATCATATCTCAACTCCAATGTTTTCCCGCTCATCCCTTATGTCAACCACATTAATGAGGCAATAGTATAACCAATAACACTCTATTAAATCAGAGCTTTACCATTATTAGAGGAAAATAACCGCCGGGAAATAACTGGACACAGCCGGGAAAAAACTGGACATTATTGTGTATCTCAATAATATGTTATCATATCTCAACTCCAATGTTTTCCCGCTCATCCCTCATGTCAGTCTCATTAATGAGGTAATAGTATAACCAATAACACTCTATTAAATAAGAGCGGTACCATTGTTAGAGGAAAATAACTGCCGGGAAATAACTGGACACAGCCGGGAAAAAAACTGGACATTATTGTGTATCTCAATAATATGTTATCACATCTCAACTCCAATGTTTTCCCGCTCATCCCTCATGTCAACCTCATTAATGAGGCAATAGTATAACCAATAACACTCTCTTAAATCAGAGCGGTACCGTTGTTACAGGAAAATAACCGCCGGGATATAACTGGAAACAGCTCGGGAAAAACAAGACATTATTGTGTATCTCAATAATATGTTATCATATCTCATCTCCAATGTTTTCCCGCTCATCTCTCATGCCAACCTCACTAATGAGGCAATAATATAACCAATAACACTCTATTAAATCAGAGCGGTAACATTGTTACAGGAAAATAACCGCCGGGAAAAAACTGGACCATATTGTGTGTCTCAATTATGTTATCATATCTCAACTCAAATGTTTTCCCGAACATCCCTTCTGTCAACCTCATTAATGAGGCAATAGTATAACCAATAACACTCTATTAAATCAGAGCTTTAACATTGTTAGTGGAAAACAACTGCCGGGAAATAACTGGACACAGCCGGGGAAAAACTGGACATTATTGTGTATCTCAATAATATGTTATCCTATCCCATCTCCAATGTTTTCCCGCTCATCTCTCATGCCAACCTCACTAATGAGGCAATAGTATAACCAATAACACTCTCTTAAATCAGAGCGGTACCATTGTTACAGGAAAATAACCGCCAGGAAATAACTGGATAAAGCCGGGAAAAAAATGGACATTATTGTGTATCTCAATATTAAGTTATCCTATCTCATCTCCAATGTTTTCCCGCTCATCTCTCATGCCAACCTCACTAATGAGGCAATAGAATAACCAATAACACTCTCTTAAATCAGAGCGGTACCATTGTTACAGGAAAATAACCGCCAGGAAATAACTGGACAAAGCCGGGAAAAAACTGGACATTATTGTGTATCTCAATATTAAGTTATCATATATCATCTCCAATGTTTCCCGCTCATCTCTCATGCCAACCTCACTAATGAGGCAATAGTATAACAAATAACATTCTATTAAATCAGAGCGGTAACATTGTTACAGGAAAATAACCGCCGGGTCATAATTGGACAAGCTGGGGAAAAACTGGACATTATTGTGTATCTCAATAATATGTTATCATATCTCAACTCCAATGTTTTCCCGCTCATCCCTCATGTCAACCTCATTAATGAGGCAATAGTATAACCAATAACACTCTCTTAAATCAGAGCGGTACCATTGTTACAGGAAAATAACCGCCGGGTCATAATTGGACAAGCCGGGGAAAAACGGGACATTATTGTGTATCTCAATAATATGTTATCATATCTCAACTCCAATGTTTTCCCGCTCATCACTCATGTCAACCTCATTAATGAGGCCATAGTATAACCAATAACACTCTCTTAAATCAGAGCGGTACCGTTGTTACAGGAAAATAACCGCCGAGATATAACTGGACACAGCCGGGAAAAAACAAGACATTATTGTGTATCTCAATAATATGTTATCATATCTCATCTCCAATGTTTTCCCGCTCATCTCTCATGCCAACCTCACTAATGAGGCTATAGTATAACCCATAACACTCTATTAAATCAGAGCGGTAACATTGTTACAGGAAAATAACCGCCGGGAAAAAACTGGACCATATTGTGTGTCTCAATTATGTTATCATATCTCAACTCTAATGTTTTCCCGAACATCCCTTCTGTCAACCTCATTAATGAGGCAATAGTATAACCAATAACACTCTCTTAAATCAGAGCGGTACCATTGTTACAGGAAAATAACCGCCAGAAAATAACTGGACACAGCCGGGAAAAAACTGGACATTATTGTGTATCTCAATAATATGTTATCACATCTCAACTCCAATGTTTTCCCGCTCATCCCTCATGTCAACCTCATTAATGAGGCAATAGTATAACCAATAACACTCTCTTAAATCAGAGCGGTACCGTTGTTACAGGAAAATAACCGCCGGGATATAACTGGAAACAGCCCGGGAAAAACAAGACATTATTGTGTATCTCAATAATATGTTATCATATCTCATCTCCAATGTTTTCCCGCTCATCTCTCATGCCAACCTCACTAATGAGGCAATAATATAACCAATAACACTCTATTAAATCAGAGCGGTAACATTGTTACAGGAAAATAACCGCCGGGAAAAAACTGGACCATATTGTGTGTCTCAATTATGTTATCATATCTCAACTCAAATGTTTTCCCGAACATCCCTTCTGTCAACCTCATTAATGAGGCAATAGTATAACCAATAACACTCTATTAAATCAGAGCTTTAACATTGTTAGTGGAAAACAACTGCCGGGAAATAACTGGACACAGCCGGGGAAAAACTGGACATTATTGTGTATCTCAATAATATGTTATCCTATCCCATCTCCAATGTTTTCCCGCTCATCTCTCATGCCAACCTCACTAATGAGGCAATAGTATAACCAATAACACTCTCTTAAATCAGAGCGGTACCATTGTTACAGGAAAATAACCGCCAGGAAATAACTGGATAAAGCCGGGAAAAAAATGGACATTATTGTGTATCTCAATATTAAGTTATCCTATCTCATCTCCAATGTTTTCCCGCTCATCTCTCATGCCAACCTCACTAATGAGGCAATAGAATAACCAATAACACTCTCTTAAATCAGAGCGGTACCATTGTTACAGGAAAATAACCGCCAGGAAATAACTGGACAAAGCCGGGAAAAAACTGGACATTATTGTGTATCTCAATATTAAGTTATCATATATCATTTCCAATGTTTCCCGCTCATCTCTCATGCCAACCTCACTAATGAGGCAATAGTATAACAAATAACATTCTATTAAATCAGAGCGGTAACATTGTTACAGGAAAATAACCGCCGGGTCATAATTGGACAAGCTGGGGAAAAACGGGACATTATTGTGTATCTCAATAATATGTTATCATATCTCAACTCCAATGTTTTCCCGCTCATCCCTCATGTCAACCTCATTAATGAGGCAATAGTATAACCAATAACACTCTCTTAAATCAGAGCGGTACCATTGTTACAGGAAAATAACCGCCGGGTCATAATTGGACAAGCCGGGGAAAAACGGGACATTATTGTGTATCTCAATAATATGTTATCATATCTCAACTCCAATGTTTTCCCGCTCATCACTCATGTCAACCTCATTAATGAGGCCATAGTATAACCAATAACACTCTCTTAAATCAGAGCGGTACCGTTGTTACAGGAAAATAACCGCCGAGATATAACTGGACACAGCCGGGAAAAAACAAGACATTATTGTGTATCTCAATAATATGATATCATATCTCATCTCCAATGTTTTCCCGCTCATCTCTCATGCCAACCTCACTAATGAGGCTATAGTATAACCCATAACACTCTATTAAATCAGAGCGGTAACATTGTTACAGGAAAATAACCGCCGGGAAAAAACTGGACCATATTGTGTGTCTCAATTATGTTATCATATCTCAACTCTAATGTTTTCCCGAACATCCCTTCTGTCAACCTCATTAATGAGGCAATAGTATAACCAATAACACTCTCTTAAATCAGAGCGGTACCATTGTTACAGGAAAATAACCGCCAGAAAATAACTGCACACAGCCGGGAAAAAACTGGACATTATTGTGTATCTCAATAATATGTTATCATATCTCATCTCCAATGTTTTCCTGCTCATCTCTCATGCCATCCTCATTAATGAGGCAATAGTATAACCAATAACACTCTATTAAATCAGAGCGGTACCATTGCTAGAGGTAAATAACCGCCGGCAAATAACAGGACACAGCCGGGAAAACACTGGACATTATTGTGTATCTCAATAATATGTTATCATATCTCAACTCCAATGTTTTCCCGCTCATCCCTCATGTCAGACTCATTAATGAGGTAATAGTATAACCAATAACACTCTATTAAATCAGAGCGGAACCATTGTTAGAGGAAAATAACTGCCGGGAAATAACTGGACACATCCGGGAAAAAACTGGACATTAATGTGTATCTCTATAATATGTTATCATATCTCATCTCCAATGCTTACCTGTTCATCTCTCATGCCAACCTCACTAATGACGCAATTGTATAACCAATAACACTCTATTAAATCAGAGCGGTACCATTGTTACAGGAAAATAACCGCCGGGAAAAAAACTGAACACATCCGGGAAAAAACTGGACATTATTGTGTATCTCAATAATATGTTATCATATCTCATCTCCAATGTTGTCCCGCTCATCTCTCATGCCAATCTCACTAATGAGGCAATAGTATAACCATTAACACTCTCTTAAATCAGAGCGGTACCATTGCTAGAGGAAAATAGCCGCCGGGAAATAACTGGACACAGCCTTGAAAACACCTGACATTATTGTGTATCTCAATAATATGTTATCATATCTCATCTCCAATGTTGTCCCGCTCATCTCTCATGCCAACCTCAATAATGAGGCAATAGTATAACCAATAACACTCTCTTAAATCAGAGCGGTACCATTGCTAGTGGAAAATAATTGCCGGGAAAAAACTGGACACAGCCGGGATAAAATTGGACATTATTGTGTATCTCAATAATATGTTATCATATCTCATCTCAAATGTTGTCCCGCTCATCCCTCATGTCAACCTCATTAATGAGGCAATAGTATAACCAATAACACTCTATTAAATCAGAGCGGTACCATTATTAGAGGAAAATAACCGCCGGGTCATAACTGGACAAGCCGGGGAAAAACTGGACATTTTTGTGTATCTCAATAATATGTTATCACATCTCATCTCCAATGTTTTCCCGGTCATCTCTCATGCCAACCTCACTAATGAGGCAATAGTATAGCCAATAACACTATATCAAATCAGAGCGGTACCATTATTACAAGAAAATAACCGCCGGGAAATAACTAGACACAACTGAGGAAAAAATGGACATTATTTTGTATCTCAATAATATATTATTATATCTCATTTCCAATGTTTTTCCGCTCATCTATTAGGCCAACCTCACTACTGAGCAATAGTATAACCAATAACACTCTATTAAATCAGAGCGGTACCATTGTTAGAGGAAAATACCGCCGGGAAATAACTGGACACAGCCGGTAAAAAACTGGACATTATTGTGTATCTCAACATTATTTTATCATATATCATCTCCAATGTTCTCCCGCTCATCTCTCATGCCAACCTCACTAATGAGGCTATAGTATAACCAATAACACTCTATTAAATCAGAGCGGTACCATTGTTAGAGGAAAATAACCGCCGGGAAAT
The DNA here is from genome assembly GCA_037043455.1 of Cyrtodaria siliqua. Taxonomy (NCBI): domain Eukaryota; kingdom Metazoa; phylum Mollusca; class Bivalvia; order Adapedonta; family Hiatellidae; genus Cyrtodaria; species Cyrtodaria siliqua. The sequence goes on along the minus strand of JAWPHD010017665.1, from coordinate 20,977 downwards.
AACTGGACACAGCCGGGAAAACACCGGACATTATTCTGTATCTCAATAATATGTTATCATATCTCAACTCCAATGTTTTCCCGCTCATCCCTCATGTCAACCTCATTAATGAGGCAATAGTATAACCAATAACACTCTCTTAAATCAGAGCGGTACCGTTGTTACAGGAAAATAACCGCCGGGAAATAACTGGACACATCCGGGAAAAAACAGTACATTATTGTGTATCTCAATAATATGTTATCATATCTGCAATGTTTTCCCGCTCATCTCTCATGCCAACCTCACTAATGAGGCAATAGTATAACCAATAAAACTCTATTAAATCAGAGCAGTAACATTGTTAGAGGAAAATAACCGCCGGGAAAAAACTGGACCATATTGTGTGTCTCAATTATGTTATCATATCTCAACTCAAATGTTTTCCCGAACATCCCTCATGTCAACCTCATTAATGAGGCAATAGTATAACCAATAACACTCTATTAAATCAGAGCTTTACCATTGTTAGTGGTAAAATAACTGCCGGGAAATAACTGGACACAGCCGGGATAAAACTGGACATTATTGTGTATCTCAATAATATGTTATCATATCTCATCTCAAATGTTGTCCCGCTCATCCCTCATGTCAACCTCATTATTGAGGCAATAGTATAACCAATAACACTCTATTAAATCAGAGCGGCACCATTGTTAGAGGAAAATAACCGCCGGGTCATAACTGGACAAGCCGGGGAAAAATTGGACATTTTTGTGTATCTCAATAATATGTTATCACATCTCATCTCCAATGTTTTCCCGGTCATCTCTCATGCCATCATCACTAATGAGGCAATAGTATAGCCAATAACACTCTATTAAATCAGAGCGGTACCATTATTACAAGAAAATAACCGCCGGGAAATAACTAGACACAACTGGGGAAAAAATGGACATTATTGTGTATCTCAATAATATATTATTATATCTCATTTCCAATGTTTTTCCGCTCATCTCTCATGCCAACCTCACTACTGAGCAATAGTATAACCAATAACACTCTATTAAATCAGAGCGGTACCATTGTTAGAGGAAAATACCGCCGGGAAATAACTGGACACAGCCGGTAAAAAACTGGACATTATTGTGTATCTCAATATTATTTTATCATATATCATCTCCAATGTTCTCCCGCTCATCTCTCATGCCAACCTCACTAATGAGGCTATAGTATAATCAATAACACTCTATTAAATCAGAGCGGTACCATTGTTGGAGGAAAATAACCGCCGGGAAATAACTGAACACAGCCGGGAAAACACCGGACATTATTCTGTATCTCAATAATATGTTATCATATCTCAACTCCAATGTTTTCCCGCTCATCCCTCATGTCAACCTCATTAATGAGGCAATAGTATTACCAATAACACTCTTTTAAATCAGAGCGGTACCATTGTTACAGGAAAATAACCGCCGGGTCATAACTGGACAAGCCGGGGAAAAACTGGACATTATTGTGTATCTCAATAATATGTTATCACATCTCAACTCCAATGTTTTCCCGCTCATCCCTTATGTCAACCTCATTAATGAGGCAATAGTATAACCAATAACACTCTCTTAAATCAGAGCGGTACCGTTGTTACACGAAAATAACCGCCGGGAAATAACTGGACACATCCGGGAAAAAACAGTACATTATTGTGTATCTCAATAATATGTCATCATATCTCCAATGTTTTCCCGCTCATCTCTCATGCCAACCTCACTAATGAGGCAAAAGTATAACCAATAACACTCTCTTAAATCAGAGCGGTACCATTGTTACAGGAAAATAACCGCCGGGAAATAACTGGAAACAGCCGGGAAAAAACTGGACATTATTGTGTATCTCAATAATATGTTATCATATCTCATCTCCAATGTTTTCCCGCTCATCTCTCATGCCAACCTCATTAATGAGGCAATAGTATAACAAATAACACTCTATTAAATCAGAGCGGTACCATTGTTACAGGAAAATAACCGCCGGGAAAAAACTGGACACATCCGGGAAAAAACTGGACATAATTGTGTATCTCAATAATATGTTATCATATCTCATCTCCAATGTTGTCCCGCTCATCTCTCATGCCAACCTCACTAATGAGGCAATAGTATAACCAATAACACTCTCTTAAATCAGAGCGGTACCATTGCTAGAGGAAAATAGCTGCCGGGAAATAACTGGACACAGCCGGGAAAACACCTGACATTATTGTGTATCTCAATAATATGTTATCATATCTCATCTCCAATGTTGTCCCGCTCATCTCTCATGCCAACCTCACTAACGAGGCAATAGTATAACCAATAACACTCTCTTAAATCAGAGCGGTACCATTGCTAGAGGAAAATAATTGCCGGGAAAAAACTGGACACAGCCGGGATAAAACTGGACATTTTTGTGTATCTCAATAATATGTTATCACATCTCATCTCCAATGTTTTCCCGGTCATCTCTCATGCCAACCTCACTAATGAGGCTATAGTATAGCCAATAACACTCTATTAAATCAGAGCGGTACCATTATTACAAGAAAATAACCGCCGGGAAATAACTAGATACAACTGGGGAAAAAATGGACATTATTGTGTATCTCAATAATATATTATTATATCTCATTTCCAATGTTTTTCCGCTCATCTCTCATGCCAACCTCACTACTGAGCAATAGTATAACCAATAACACTCTATTAAATCAGAGCGGTACCATTGTTAGAGGAAAATACCGCCCGGAAATAACTGGACACAGCCGGTAAAAAACTGGTCATTATTGTGTATCTCAATATTATTTTATCATATATCATCTCCAATGTTCTCCCGCTCATCTCTCATGCCAACCTCACTAATGAGGCTATAGTATAAGCAATAACACTCTATTAAATCAGAGCGGTACCATTGTTAGAGGAAAATAACCGCCGGGAAATAACTGGACACAGCCGGGAAAACACCGGACATTATTGTGTATCTCAATAATATGTTATCATATCTCAACTCCAATGTTTTCCCGCTCATCCCTCATGTCAACCTCATTAAAATGAGGAAATAACTTGACACAGCCGGGGCAAAAACTGGACATTATTGTGTATCTCAATGAACTTTATTGTGTTATAAACCAACAAATTTCAATATTTGCGGGATATTGAATAGAAAAGCGAATTAACTGGACACCGTCAGAAAATAACTAATTCACACTATATTTTTCTGAATTATTTCGTTTATTATTTTCATCTATGTACCGTAATCAATATAAGAGGAAGTTACACTTACATTTCATAAAATAACAACAAGTGGTTTGTTTGGCGAAACATGTTTCCTGTGAAATAACAGAACATAACACGATTATTATTTCTGTAAAATACGTTATTGTTTTTCTAATGTGTTAAACCCAAACCTTTATTTACGAGTACTCCTTAATAATGATGTAAACGAATATGCAAACATCTATACATGGGCTATATACAGCATGTTGAGAAAAATCGAACTATTTGCAAGGCTATACCTGGATAGAGCGGTAAAATCGGGAAATTAATTAATCGTATTTTTAGTAGCTGCGTGAAGTTGGCTCAACATACGACATACGACATTCGAAAAACAACATTCAAATACAATGATTAGGTAACTGACTTAGTTTAACAGTCTAATGTATTGTCTAATACCATTAGGAGCCTATGGAAATTCGCCTACTTTGTCAAAAATTTTGAAATATTAAGGACATGTCCTACATTTTGTTCGTATGAATAGCCCAGTTTTTTTTTTAATTTAGTACATCCTTAGAACTGCACTTTCTAAACATACTTAACATTTAAACTTTTAAAAATAAAAGACCGAGCGGACTTTGTTTTTGAGTTATCATAAGGTAAGTATATGACCCTTTTTCCATAATCATCAAGTCAGTACTACGGCTAAACAATGGTTTTTAACAAAAAAACACAATTGTACTTGATTACATTGTATCAAGAAATGTATTCACTATCTAAACAGTTAATAGGCTTCATAATTATGAAAACTAGTGTAACATACATAACAGTTTTGAAAAGGTACGTTATTTGCGTTCAAAGTCGCTTTTAGACAGCGAAAACATTGCAGAACATGTCCTCTTAATATTGCGTTTCTAATAGACGTTCGGCTACATTTATATTTTGAGCCATCTGCATATGATCTAGATATGTGTGGGAAGTTAGCTCGTAGTTCGTAGTTCGGCGTTCGACATTCGTTCTGTTACGGTTTTTTTTACAGATTTGTCAGCACGGAGTTCAACATTCATTTGTCAGAAGCGAGTTCGACATTCCCAACTCGGAGTTCGACATTCAAACCCAACCCGGAGTTCGACATTCGCAGCTCGGAGTTCAACATTCGAACCCAACTCGGAGTTCGACATTGCCAGCTCGGAGTTCAACATTCAAACCCAACTCGGAGTTCGACATTGCAAGCTCGGAGTTCAACATTCAAACCCAACTCGGAGTTCGGTATTCGCAGCTCGGAGTTCAACATTCGAATCCAACTCGGAGTTCGACATTCGCAGCTCGGAGTTCAACATTCAAACCTAACTCGGAGTTTAACATTCCCAGCTCGGAGTTCGACATTCAAACCAAACTCGGAGTTCCACATTCGCAACTCGGAGTCAAACATTCGAACAAAACTCGGAGTTCGACATTCGCAGCTCGGAGTTCAACATTCGAACCAAACTCGGAGTTCGACATTGCCAGCTCGGAGTTCAACATTCAAACCCAACTCGGAGTTCGACATTCGCAGCTCGGAGTTCAACATTCCAACCCAACTCGGAGTTCGACATTCGCAGCTCGGAGTTCAACATTCGAACCCAACTCGGAGTTCGACATTGCCAGCTCGGAGTTCAACATTCAAACCCAACTCGGAGTTCGACATTCGCAGCTCGGAGTTCAACATTCCAACCCAACTCGGAGTTCAACATTCCCAGCTCGGAGTTCAACATTCAAACCCAACACGGAGTTCGACATTGCCAACACGGAGTTCAGCATTCAAACCCAATTCGGAGTTCGACATTCGCAGCTCGGAGTTCAACATTCGAACCCAACTCGGAGTTCGACATTGCCAGCTCGGAGTTCAACATTCAAACCCAACTCGGAGTTCGACATTCGCAGCACGGAGTTCAACATTCCAACCCAACTCGGAGTTCAACATTCCCAGCTCGGAGTTCAACATTTAAACCCAACACGGAGTTCGACATTGCCAACACGGAGTTCAGCATTCAAACCCAATTCGGAGTTCGACATTCGCAGCTCGGAGTTCAATATTCCAACCCAACTCGGAGTTCAACATTCCCAGCTCGGACGGAGTTCAACATTCAAACCCAACACGGAGTTCGACATTGCCAACAAGGAGTTCAGCATTCAAACCAAACTCGGAGTTCGACATTCGCTGCTCGGAGTTCATCATTCGAACCCAACTCGGAGTTCAACATTCCCAGCTCGGAGTTCAACATTCAAACCCAACACGGAGTTCGACATTGCCAACAAGGAGTTCAACATTCAAAACCAACTTGTTTTTTTCCGTTATTTGTTGAAAATAAACATATTTTAAATTTTCCTGAAAAAATTCCAGAGTATTGTAGTTAGTCTTAAAATATGTTTGTTTTCTACAAATAACAAGATTTTTTTTTTTGATTTTTTTTGGTTTTAATGATATTTTTTTAAATTTTATGTTTAGTTCCCAACACTGAAACAGCATCCAGTGTCTATGAAAGTCTTGATAGCCGTTGTTCCCTGTAACATTTAAACTATTTTTAAGACCTGCCAGGCTTGGAATTCACCAACCATTCTTAAGACTATTCTTAGACTTGAGCTCAAGTACTAAAATTCCATTAACAAATATTCCCATGACCTTCATAGATAAACAATCGTCTATTTATTAGAATTGATCATATTTATACAAATCAGATTCTTATGAACGTTTATCCTTTAAACTTATAGAAATATGTGTGATTGAAATTTGCATACTTGGACTTAAGTCTAAGAATATTCTCAAGAATGGTTGGTGAACTCAAGGCCGGCTGGTTTGGTGCATCAAATCTGGGATTTATAAAATCGTACAAACAACAACACAGGAAAAGCTTCACTTTCACGAACCCTGGCGGAGGTAACTAATGTATACAAATATTAACTCATCTAGAATAGTTTTATTGTTTTCTCATGAAAACAAGCATGAACAAATATATATGATATGTGTACTGTCTCCGTGCGCATGTGTCTGCCACGTACGTGTGTCAAATGTTTTGTACATGTATGTGCGCCCACGTGTGATTGTCTGTCTGTCTGTCGGCCAGCCTGCGTGTGTGTCAGCCTGCGTGTTTGTCGGTTTGTATGATTTGTGCAGACAGACAATACTCTATCTCTCTCTCTCGCTCTCTCTAAAAAAAGATGAGATAAGAACACGTATTGTTCATAGGCAATATATGGTCCATTTATTTCCAGTTATTCATAGCTATGTCCGGTTGTTTCACAGTACGTTATTCCGTCTATACCGTAACACTGCCCTGATATATAAGGGTATTGTTACGGATATTATCAGCGAGAAAAAAGAAAAAAAAAGAGTTATGATGACATATTGTTCAAATACAATATATGGTCCAGTTATTTCTAGTGTAGTCCATTTTTTCCCCAGCTATGTCCAGTTATTTCCCAGCACGTTATTCCGTCTACCATATCACTTCCCTGATATAATAGAGTATTGTTGGGGATATTATGAGCGAGAAAACATGAAATATGATTACACATTGTTCAAATACAATATATGGTCCACTTATTTCCCGGCAATATCAAGTCATTTCCCAGCTAAATATATATATATGGTCCAAATATTTCCCAGCTTTCTCCAGTTATTTCCCAGCACGTTATTCCGTCGACCATATCGCTGCCCTGATATAACAAAGTATTATAACGGATATTATCAGATATTATGAGCGCAAAAACACGAAAGATGAGTCCAGCTATTTCCCAGCACGTTTTTCCTTCTAGCATATCACTGCCATGACATAATACAGTATTTTTACGGATATTATCAGCGAGAAAACACGAAAAATGAGATATGATGACTCAGTATATGGTCCAATTATTTCCCGGCAATGTCCAGTTATTTCCCAGGTATGTCCAGTTATATCCCATTACGTTTTTTCCGTCTACCATATCACTACCCTGATATAATACAGTATTGTTACAGATTTTAATACCTCATTAGAGAGCTTGACATAAAAGTGGGCGGAAAAACGTCTTAGAAAACATATGATATTCAAATATAATATATGGTTCAGTTATTTCCAAGCTATGTCCAGTTATTTCCCAGCATGTTATTCCGTCTACCATATCGCTGACCTGATATAATAAAGTATTGTTACGGATATTATGAACGAGAAAACATGAAAAAATGAGAAATGATGACAAATTGTTCAAATACAATATATGGTCCAGTTATTTCTCGGTGATGTCCATTTATTTCCCAGCTATGTCCAGTTATTTCCCAGCACATTATTCCGTCTATCATATCATTTCCCTGATATAATACAGTATCGTTATGGATATAATGAGCGGGAAAACATGAAAGATGTGATGACACATTGTTCAAATACAGTATTTGGTCCAGTTATTTCCCGGCAATATCAAGTTATTTCACAGGTATGTCCAGTTATTTCCTAGCACGTGTTTTTAGTCTACCATATCAATACCCTGATATAATAAAGTATTGTTACGGATTTTATTACCTCATTAGAGAGTTTGACATACAAGTGGGCGGAAAAAACGTCTTAGATAAAATATGATATTCAAATATAATACTTTGTTACAGCTATTTCCCAAGACTGTCCAGTTATTTCCCAGCTATGTCCAGTTATTTCCCAGCACGTTATTCCGTCTACCATATAGCTGCCCTCATATAATAAAGTATTGTAACGGATATTATCAGCCAGAAAACTTGAAAAAATGAGATATGATGACATATTGTTGAAATACAATATATGGTCCAGTTATTTCCCGGTGATATCCAGTTAACTCCCAGCTACGTCCAGTTATTTCCTGGCACGTTTTTCCGAGGAATGAGCGGAAAAACATTGGAGACGAGATAATAATTATGATAACATATTATTGCGATACACAATAATGTTCATTTTTTTCCCGACTGTGTCCATTTATTTCTCGGCGGTTATTTTCCTCTGACAATGGTACCGCTCTGATTTAATAGAGTGTTATTGGCTATCCTATTGCCTCATTAATGAGGTTGACATGAGGGATGACCGGGAAAACTTTGGAGTTGAGATATGATAACATATTATTGAGCTACACAATAATGTCCAGTTTTTTCTCGGCTGTGTCCAGTTATTTCCCGGCGATTATTTTCCTGTAACAGTGGTATCGCTCTGATTTAAGAGAGTGTTATTGGTTATACTATTGCCTCATGAGTGAAGTTGGCATGAGAGATGAGCCGGAAAACATTGGAGATGAGATATGATAACATATTATTGAGAAACACAATAATGTCCAGTTTTTTCCCGGCTGTGTCCAGTCATTTCCCGGCGGTTATTTTCCTCTAACAATGGTACCGTTCTGATTTAATAGAGTTTTGTTGGTTATACTATTGCCTCATTAATGAGGTTGACATGAGGGATGAGCGGGAAAACATTGGAGTTGAGATATGATAACATATTATTGAGATACACAATAATGTCCAGTTTTTTCCCGGCTGTGTCCAGTTATTTCCCGGTGGTTATTATCCTGTAACAATGGTACCGCTCTGATTTAATAGAGTGTTATTGGTTATACCATTCCCTCATTAGTGAGGTTGGCATGAGAGATGAGCAGGAAAACATTGGAGTTGAGATATGATAACATATTATTGAGATAGACAATAATGTCCATTTTTTTGCCGGCTGTGTCCAGTTATTTCCCGGTGGTTTTTTTCCTCTAACAATGGTACCGCTCTGATTCAATAGAGTGTTATTGGTTATAATATTGCTTCGTTAATGAGGTTGACATGAGGGATGACTGGGAAAACACTGGAGTTGAGATATGATAACATATTATTGAGCTACACAATAATGTCCAGATTTTTCCCGGCTGTGTCGAGTTATTTCACGGCGGTTATTTTCCTTTAACGATGGTATACTATTACCTCATTAGTGAAGTTTGCATGACAGATGAGCGGGAAAACATTGCAGATGAGATATGATAACATATTATTGAGATACACAATAATGTCCAGTTTTTTCCCGGCTGTGTCCAGTTATTTACTGGCGGTTACTTTCCTGTACAAATGGTACCGCTCTGATTTAAAAGAGTGTTATTGGTTATACTATTGCCTCATTAGTGAGGTTGGCATGAGAGATGAACTGGAAAACATTGGAGATGAGATATGATAACGCATTATTGAGATACACAATAATGTCCAGTTTTTTCCCGGCTGTGTACAGTTATTTCCCGGCGGTTATTTTCCTGTAACAATGGTACCGCTCTGATTTAATATAGTGTTATTGGTTATACTATTGCCTCATTAATGAGGTTGACATGAGGGATGAGCGGGAAAACATTGGAGTTGAGATATGATAACATATTATGGAGATAGACAATAATGTCCAGTTTTTTTCCCGGCTGTGTCAAGTTATTTCCAGGCGGTTATTTTCCTTTAACAATGGTACCGTTTTGATTTAAAAGAGTGTTATTAGTTAAACTATTGCCTCATTAGTGAAGTTCGCCCGAGAGATGAGCGGGAAAACATTGGAGATGAGATATGATAACATAGTATTGAGATTCACAATAATGTCCAGTTTTTTCCCGGCTGTGTCGAGTCATTTCCCGGCGGTTATTTTCCTCTAACAATGCTACCGCTCTGATTTAATAGAGTGTTATTGGTTATACTATTGCCTCATTAATGAGGTTGACATGAGGGAAGACCGGGTAAACATTGGAGTTGAGATTTGATAACATGTTATTGAGCTACACAATAATGTTAAGTTTTTTCCGGCTGTGTCCAGTTATTTCCCGGCGGTTATATTCCTGTAACAATGGTACCGCTCTGAATTAATAGAGTGTTATTGGTTATACTATTGCCTCATTAGTGAAGTTGGCTTGAGAGATGAGCGGGAAAACATTGGAGATGAGATATGATAACATATTATTGAGATACACAATAATGTCCAGTTTGTCCAGTTATTTCCCGGCGGTTATTTTCCTCTTACAATGGTGCCGCTCTGATTTAATAGAGTGTTATTGGCTATACTATTGCCTCATTAATGAGGTTAACAATAGGGATGTGCGGGAAAACATTGGAGATGAGATATGGTAGCATATTACTGAGATACACAATAATGTCCAGTTCTTTCCCGGCTGTGACCAGTTATTTCCCAGCGGTTATTTTCCTCTTACAATGGTGCCGCTCTGATTTAATACATTGTTATTAGTTATACTATTTCCTCATTAGTGAAGTTGGCATGAGAGATGAGCGGGAAAACATTGCAGATGAGATATGATAACATATTATTGAGATACACAATAATTTCCAGTTTTTTCCCGGATGTGTCCATTTTTTTTCCGGCGGTTATTTTCCTCTAATAATGGTATCGCTCTGAATGAATAGAGTGTTATTGGTTATACTATTGCCTCATTAATGAAGTTGGCATTAGAGATGAGCGGGAAAACATTGCAGATGAGATATGATAACATATTATTGAGATACACAATAATGTCCAGTTTTTTCCGGCTTTGTCCAGTTATTTCCCGGCGGTTATTTTCCTCTAACAATGGTACCGCTCTGATTTAATAGAATGTTATTGGTTATACTATTGCCTCATTAATGAGTTAGACATGAGAGCTGAGCGGGAAAACATTGGAGATGAGATATCATAACATATTATTGAGATACACAATAATGTCCTGTTTTTTCCCGGCTGTGTCCAGTTATTTCCCGGTTGTTATTTTCCTCGAACAAGGGTGCCGCTCCGATTTAATACATTGGTATTAGTTATACTATTGCCTCATTAATGAGGTTTTCATGAGAGTTTAGCGGAGAAACATTGGAAGGGAGAAATAACATATTATTGAGATACACAATATTGTCCAGTTCTTTCTCGGCTGTGTCCAGTTATTTCCCGGCGGTTATTTTCCTCTAACAATGGTACCGCTCTGATTTAATAAGGTGTTATTGGTTATACCATTGCCTCATTAGTGAGGTTGGCAGATGAGATGAGCGGGAAAACATTGGAGATGAGATATGATAACATATTATTGAGATACACAATAATGTCCATTTTTTTCCCGGCTGTGTCCAGTTATTTCCCGGCGGTTACTTTCCTATAACAATGGTACCGCTCTGATTTAACAGAGTGTTATTGGTTATACTATTGCCTCATTAATGAGTTTAACATGAGGTATGTGCGGGAGAACATTGGAGATGAGATATGGTTGCATATTATTGAAATACACAATAATGTCCAGTTTTTTCCCGGCTGTGTCCAGTTATTTCCCAGCGGTTATTTTCCTCTAACAATGGTGCCGCTCTGATTTAATACATTGTTATTAGTTATACTATTGCCTCATTAATAAGGTTTTCATGAGAGATGAGCGGAAAAAAATTGGAGATGAGATTTGATAACATATTATTGAGATACACAATATGGTCCATTTTTTTCCCGGCTGTGTCCAGTTATTTCCCGGCGGTTATTTTCCTCTAACAATTGTACCGCTCTGATTTAATAGAATGTTATTGGTTATACTATTGCCTCATTAATGCGGTTGACATGAGAGCAGAGCGGGAAAACATTGGAGATGAGATGTGATAACATATTATTGAGATACACAATAATGTTCTGTTTTTTCCGGCTGTGTCCAGTTATTTCCCAGTGGTTATTTTCCTCTAACAAGTGTGCCGCTCCGATTTAATACATTGTTATTGGTTATACTATTGCTTCATTAATGACGTTGACATGAGAGATGATCGGGAAAACGCTGGAAATGAGAAATTACATACTATTGAGATAAACAATATGGTCCAGTTTTTTTCTCGGCTGTGTCCAGTTATTTTCCTGGGTGTTGTTTCTTTTAATATTTCCGTCGCTCTGATATAATAGAGTTTTATTGGTTATAATATTACCTCATTATTTATGTTGACATGAGAGTTGAGAGGGAAAACTTCAGATATGAGGTAAGATAACGTATTATAAAGATACACAATATGAGCCTTTTTTTTTCCGGCTATGCCCAGGTATTTCCCTGCGGTTATTTTCCTCTAATATTGCCTCTGTTCAAATTTATTAGATTGTTGTTGGTTATACTATTACCTCATTAACGTGTCGATTTATTTCCCAGGGTGTTGTTTCCTCTAATATTGCCGTCGTTCTGATATGATAGAGAGTTGTTAGATCCAATATTTGCGAGGCTGCGATTTTTATTTAGTGCGGATGACTTAAAAATTAGGCGACTTGATTAGACAAGCCGTAAAACAAAGTTGAAAAATATAAAAAATATATAACATGTCATCCTAAGTAGACTTCGTCCATCCATTTCATCCGTTTCCCGATACTGTTCAGTTATTTCCCAATGCATTTCTTCCTCCAATGTTAATTATAATTTGAGTTTATAAAGCTGGGTGGTATGCAATTACACGAAACTGAGAGAAATAGAGAAGAAAAACGATAACAAAATGTGTAATTTATTTTCCATGACATTTATTTTCGGCAAAATATTTATATCTTGTTTGCATACAACTACATTAACAGTAAACTATCCAGCTTTAATCCAGCTCTAATTTGACTTCGTTTATTGTTATAATTCAGTACTAATAAACATAGTAGTGGAAAGTATATATACACGAATTATGTGTGTCAGCAGGAATTTGTATGCGAACTTTCTGGTGTAAACTATGAGTCTTCTGCATGTATGTGTACGTTAACATTCCTTTAAGGTATGAAAGCACTAATTATTTTCCCCATAAAATATTTTCCCCATAGACACCAATGTTAAAATGTCACATATTAATGATTTGCTGCAAATTCAACTCAAGTATGGATAATGCAGCAGTGTAATGTTCATATAGAAAACTATTTATCCACTTGAAAAATCACCAGAAAACGTGGGGTCACAAGACATGTAAGAAAGTTCTTGTTTGTTTACTAAACAGTCAAGGGTACAGCTGTTTTTATTGATCGCCTGTTTTCATTGCTCACAAAGTGTAAGCATAGAGTCGAAATTTCGAAAATGTTCATCAGTGATCCAGTAAAACCTATTAATACGCTTCTTATACATATAACCACAAAATCGAATAGAAATGGGCAGTTTCCCCCTACTTATAATGCCCGTTTCCATCGAAAAAGGAGGGATTACTTTTTATTATAGGAACTACATTTGATACACCTCGGAGGTTTACATGTAATTGGTGGTGGTAAACCTTATAGGAGAAAACATGTTCAGATGTTTCTTAAATGAGGAGTTTGTGTTGTCATTTTCATAACAAGCTTAAAAACACCTACTTCATGCAAATCGAATAATTATTTGCCGAGATATGGTCTTGTGAATACCAAGGACAATAGTCTGAAATTGACAAAAGTCAGAGATATTTTTTTAAATTTTACACTATCTGAATTGTCATAACAAACGGCACTTTTTGTAAATACACCATATTAAATAGATCAAATGTTTAGAACATTCAATGGACATAAATAAAATATGCATTTTAGGTACAATTAGGACGATGAATATGCCAATTTATGTCGATTTTCATGCCAAAATTGATTTTTCAGTCAAATTCTTCAAAATTGGTGGTACCATACCTGATTATAGTAGCGAATACGAGCTTAATTATGCCAAAAATACCGCTAATATCAGAATTGATACTAGTTGATCGCTACCAAGTCGAGTATGAATGATAAGGAATAATATTTTACCCTTTACACAAATCTTCATTTTTTACAGTATCCTATTTTAGGGGGGTAGGGGAAAGATTTAGTGGTTTCATGCCTACCAAACCTGTTGTCATGCAGATTTAATTCATGAAAACATGTTACAAACATGCAACCCTACATGTTGATACCAAAAAAACATTGTTCAACTGCAAACACTTCACCAATACGTCATTTTAAACACGAAAAAAAATGAAACTCAAAATTACGGCTTTTATAGACAAAATTGGACTAAAAACGCTCATAACCTATGTAATAAACTATGGAAAACTTATTTCTGATCTTATTTTACCAACTGTAATCGGAAAAGTGTCCCTAGGTACGAATCTGAGCGAGTCCTAATTACTGCACGCATCTCTTATAGGTATGAAAGCACTAATTATTTTCCCCATAGACACCAATGTTAAAGTGTCACATATTAATGATTTGCTGCAAATTCAACTCAAGTATGGATAATGCAGCAGTGTAATGTTCATATAGAAAACTATTTTTCCACTTGAAAAATCACCGGAAAACGTGGGGTCACAAGACATGTAAGAAAGTTCTTGTTTGTTTACTAAACAGGTCAAGGGTACAGCTGTTTTTATTGATCGCCTGTTTTCATTGCTCACAAAGTGTAAGCATAGAGTCGACATTTCGAAAATGTTCATCAGTGTTCCAGTAAAACCTATTAATACGCTTCTTATACATATAACCACAAAATCGAATAGAAATGGGCAGTTTCCCCCTACTTATAATGCCCGTTTCCATCGAAAAAGGAGGGATTACTTTTTATTATAGGAACTACATTCGATACACCTCGGAGGTTTACATGTAATTGGTGGTGGTAAACCTTATAGGATAAAACATGTTCAGATGTTTCTTAAATGAGGAGTTTGTGTTGTCATTTTCATAACAAGCTTAAAAACACCTACTTCATGCAAATCGAATAATTATTTGCCGAGATATGGTCTTGTGAATACCAAGGACAATAGTCTGAAATTGACAAAAGTCAGAGATATTTTTTTAAATTTTACACTATCTGAATTGTCATAACAAACGGCACTTTTTGTAAATACACCATATTAAATAGATCAAATGTTTAGAACATTCAATGGACATAAATAAAATATGCATTTTAGGTACAATTAGGACGATGAATATGCCAATTTATGTCGATTTTCATGCCAAAATTGATTTTTCAGTCAAATTCTTCAAAATTGGTGGTACCATACCTGATTATAGTAGCGAATACGAGCTTAATAATGCCAAAAATACCGCTAAAATCAGAATTGATACTAGCTGAACGCTACCAAGTCGAGTTTGAATGATAAGGAATAATATTTTAACCTTTACACAAATCTTCATTTTTCACAGTATCTTATTTTAGGGGGGTAGGGGAAAGATTTGGTGGTTTCATGCCTACCAAACCTGTTGTCATGCAGATTTAATTCATGAAAACATGTTGCAAACATGCAACCCTACATGTTGATACCAAAAAGACATAGTTCAACTGCAAACACTTCACCAATACGTCATTTTAAACACGAAAACAAATGAAACTCAAAATTACGGCTTTTATAGACAAAATTGGACTAAAAACGCTCATAACCTATGTAATAAACTATGGAAAACTTATTTCTGATCTTATTTTACCAACTGTAATCGGAAAAGTGTCCCTAGGTACGAATCTGAGCGAGTCCTAATTACTGCACGCATCTCTTATAGGTATGAAAGCACTAATTATTTCCCTCATAGACACCAATGTTAAAGTGTCACATATTAATGATTTGCTGCAAATTCAACTCAAGTATGGATAATGCAGCAGTGTAATGTTCATATAGAAAACTATTTTTCCACTTGAAAAATCACCAGAAAACGTGGGGTCACAAGACATGTAAGAAAGTTCTTGTTTGTTTACTAAACAGGTCAAGGGTACAGCTGTTTTTATTGATCGCCAGTTTTCATTGCTCACAAAGTGTAAGCATAGAGTCGACATTTCGAAAATGTTCATCAGTGATCCAGTAAAACCTATTAATACGCTTCTTATACATATAACCACAAAATCGAATAGAAATGGGCAGTTTCCCCCTACTTATAATGCCCGTTTCCATCGAAAAAGGAGGGATTACTTTTTATTATAGGAACTACATTCGATACACCTCGGAGGTTTACATGTAATTGGTGGTGGTAAACCTTATAGGATAAAACATGTTCAGATGTTTCTTAAATGAGGAGTTTGTGTTGTCATTTTCATAACAAGCTTAAAAACACCTACTTCATGCAAATCGAATAATTATTTGCCGAGATATGGTCTTGTGAATACCAAGGACAATAGTCTGAAATTGACAAAAGTCAGAGATATTTTTTTAAATTTTACACTTCTTGTAAATACACCATATTAAATAGATCAAATGTTTAGAACATTCAATGGACATAAATAAAATATGCATTTTAGGTACAATTAGGACGATGAATATGCCAATTTATGTCGATTTTCATGCCAAAATTGATTTTTCAGTCAAATTCTTAAAAATTGGTGGTACCATACCTGATTATAGTAGCGAATACGAGCTTAATAATGCCAAAAAATACCGCTAAAATCAGAATTGATACTAGCTGAACGCTACCAAGTCGAGTTTGAATGATAAGGAATAATATTTTACCCTTTACACAAATCTTCATTTTTCACAGTATCCTATTTTAGGGGGGTAGGGGAAAGATTTAGTGGTTTCATGCCTACCAAACCTGTTGTCATGCAGATTTAATTCATGAAAACATGTTGCAAACATGCAACCCTACATGTTGATACCAAAAAGACATAGTTCAACTGCAAACACTTCACCAATACGTCATTTTAAACACGAAAAAAAAAAGAAACTCAAAATTACGGCTTTTATAGACAAAATTGGACTAAAAACGCTCATAACCTATGTAATAAACTATGGAAAACTTATTTCTGATCTTATTTTACCAACTGTAATCGGAAAAGTGT
This sequence comes from Cyrtodaria siliqua, assembly GCA_037043455.1. Classification (NCBI taxonomy): domain Eukaryota; kingdom Metazoa; phylum Mollusca; class Bivalvia; order Adapedonta; family Hiatellidae; genus Cyrtodaria; species Cyrtodaria siliqua. The sequence continues at coordinate 4,061 of JAWPHD010017665.1, read as the reverse complement.
CCCTAGGTACGAATCTGAGCGAGTCCTAATTACTGCACGCATCTCTTTTAGGTATGAAAGCACTAATTATTTTCCCCATAGACACCAATGTTAAAGTGTCACATATTAATGATTTGCTGCAAATTCATCTCAAGTATGGATAATGCAGTAGTGTAATGTTCATATAGAAAACTATTTTTCCACTTGAAAAATCACCAGAAAACGTGGGTTCACAAGACATGTAAGAAAGTTCTTGTTTGTTTACTAAACAGGTCAAGGGTACATCTGTTTTTATTGATCGCCTGTTTTCATTGCTCACAAAGTGTAAGCATAGAGTCGACATTTCGAAAATGTTCATCAGTGATCCAGTAAAACCTATTAATACGCTTCTTATACATATAACCACAAAATCGAATAGAAATGGGCAGTTTCCCCCTACTTATAATGCCCGTTTCCATCGAAAAAGGAGGGATTACTTTTTATTATAGGAACTACATTCGATACACCTCGGAGGTTTACATGTAATTGGTGGTGGTAAACCTTATAGGAGAAAACATGTTCAGATGTTTCTTAAATGAGGAGATTGGGTTGTCATTTCCATAACAAGCTTAACAACACCTACTTCATGCAAATCGAATGATTATTTGCCGAGATATGGTCTTGTGAATACCAAGGACAATAGTCTGAAATTGACAAATGTCAGAGATATTTTTTTAAATTTTACACTATCTGAATTGTCATACCAAACGGCACTTTTTGTAAATACACCATATTAAATAGATCAAATGTTTAGAACATTCAATGGACATAAATAAAATATGCATTTTAGGTACAATTAGGACGATGAATATGCCAATTTATGTCGATTTTCATGCCAAAATTGATTTTTCAGTCAAATTCTTCAAAATTGGTGGTACCATACCTGATTATAGTAGCGAATACGAGCTTAATAATGCCAAAAATACCGCTAAAATCAGAATTGATACTAGCTGAACGCTACCAAGTCGAGTTTGAATGATAAGGAATAATATTTTACCCTTTACACAAATCTTCATTTTTCACAGTATCCTATTTTAGGGGGGTAGGGGAAAGATTTAGTGGTTTCATGCCTACCAAACCTGTTGTCATGCAGATTTAATTCATGAAAACATGTTGCAAACATGCAACCCTACATGTTGATACCAAAAAGACATAGTTCAACTGCAAACACTTCACCAATACGTCATTTTAAACACGAAAACAAAAATGAAACTCAAAATTACGGATTTTATATACAAAATTGGACTAAAAACGCTCATAACCTATGTAATAAACTATGGAAAACTTATTTCTGATCTTATTTTACCAACTGTAATCGGAAAAGTGTCCCTAGGTACGAATCTGAGCTAGTCCTAATTACTGCACGCATCTCTTATAGGTATGAAAGCACTAATTATTTTCCCCATAGACACCAATGTTAAAGTGTCACATATTAATGATTTGCTGCAAATTCAACTCAAGTATGGATAATGCAGCATGTAATGTTCATATAGAAAACTATTTTTCCACTTGAAAAATCAACAGAAAACGTGGGGTCACAATACATGTAAGAAAGTTCTTGTTTGTTTACTAAACAGGTCAAGGGTACAGCTGTTTTTATTGATCGCCTGTTATCATTGCTCACAAAGTGTAAGCATAGAGTCGACATTTCGAAAATGTTCATCAGTGATCCAGTAAAACCTATTAATACGCTTCTTAAACATATAACCACAAAATCGAATAGAAATGGGCAGTTTTCCCCTACTTATAATGCCCGTTTCCATCGAAAAAGGAGGGATTACTTTTTATTATAGGAACTACATTCGATACACCTCGGAGGTTTACATGTAATTGGTGGTGGTAAACCTTATAGGAGAAAACATGTTCAGATGTTTCTTAAATGAGGAGTTTGTGTTGTCATTTTCATAACAAGCTTAAAAACACCTACTTCATGCAAATCGTATGATTATTTGCCGAGATATGGTCTTGTGAATACCAAGGACAATAGTCTGAAATTGACAAAAGTCAGAGATATTTTTTTAAATTTTACACTATCTGAATTGTCATACCAAACGGCACTTTTTGTAAATACACCATATTAAATAGATCAAATGTTTAGAACATTCAATGGACATGAATAAAATATGCATTTTAGGTACAATTAGGACGATGAATATGCAAATTTATGTCGATTTTCATGCCAAAATTGATTTTTCAGTCAAATTCTTCAAAATTGGTGGTACCATACCTGATTATAGTAGCGAATACGAGCTTAATAATGCCAAAAATACCGCTAAAATCAGAATTGATACTAGCTGAACGCTACCAAGTCGAGTTTGAATGATAAGGAATAATATTTTAACCTTTACACAAACCTTCATTTTTCACAGTATCCTATTTTAGGGGGGTAGGGGAAAGATTTAGTGGTTTCATGCCTACCAAACCTGTTGTCATGCAGATTTAATTCATGAAAACATGTTGCAAACATGCAACCCTACATGTTGATACCAAAAAGACATGGTTCAACTGCAAACACTTCACCAATACGTCATTTTAAACACGAAAAAAAAAATGAAACTCAAAATTTCGGCTTTTATAGACAAAATTGGACTAAAAACGCTCATAACCTATGTAATAAACTATGGAAAACTTATTTCTGATCTTATTTTACCAACTGTAATCGGAAAAGTGTCCCTAGGTACGAATCTGAGCTAGTCCTAATTACTGCACGCATCTCTTATAGGTATGAAAGCACTAATTATTTTCCCCATAGACACCAATGTTAAAGTGTCACATATTAATGATTTGCTGCAAATTCAACTCAAGTATGGATAATGCAGCATGTAATGTTCATATAGAAAACTATTTTTCCACTTGAAAAATCAACAGAAAACTTGGGGTCACAAGACATGTAAGAAAGTTCTTGTTTGTTTACTAAACAGGTCAAGGGTACAGCTGTTTTTATTGATCGCCTGTTTTCATTGCTCACAAAGTGTAAGCATAGAGTCCAAATTTCGAAAATGTTCATCAGTGATCCAGTAAAACCTATTAATACGCTTCTTATACATATAACCACAAAATCGAATAGAAATGGGCAGTTTCCCCCTACTTATAATGCCCGTTTCCATCGAAAAAGGAGGGATTACTTTTTATTATAGGAACTACATTCGATACACCTCGGAGGTTTACATGTAATTGGTGGTGGTAAACCTTATAGGAGAAAACATGTTCAGATGTTTCTTAAATGAGGAGTTTATGTTGTCATTTTCATAACAAGCTTAAATACACCTAATTCATGCAAATCGAAAGATTATTTGCCGAGATATGGTCTTGTGAATACCAAGGACAATAGTCTGAAATTGACAAAAGTCAGAGATATTTTTTTAAATTTTACACTATCTGAATTGTCATACCAAACGGCACTTCTTGTAAATACACCATATTCAATAGATCAAATGTTTAGAACATTCAATGGACATAAATAAAATATGCATTTTAGGTACAATTAGGACGATGAATATGCCAATTTATGTCGATTTTCATGCCAAAATTGATTTTTCAGTCAAATTCTTAAAAATTGGTGGTACCATACCTGATTATAGTAGCGAATACGAGCTTAATAATGACAAAAATACCGCTAAAATCAGAATTGATACTAGCTGAACGCTACCAAGTCGAGTTTGAATGATAAGGAATAATATTTTACCCTTTACACAAATCTTCATTTTTCACAGTATCCTATTTTGGGGGGATAGGGGAAAGATTTAGTGGTTTCATGCCTACCAAACTTGTTGTCATGCAGATTTAATTCATGAAAACATGTTGCAAACATGCAACCCTACATGTTGATACCAAAAAGACATAGTTCAATGCAAACACTTCACCAATACGTCATTTTAAACACGAAAAAAAAAATGAAACTCAAAATTTCGGCTTTTATAGACAAAATTGGACTAAAAACGCTCATAACCTATGTAATAAACTATGGAAAACTTATTTCTGATCTTATTTTACCAACTGTAATCGGAAAAGTGTCCCTAGGTACGAATCTGAGCTAGTCCTAA
>JAWPHD010017664.1:0-43509 GCA_037043455.1 Cyrtodaria siliqua | reverse complement strand
TCTAATACTATTTTTTACTTCCTATTACATCTCTTACAATATAGTCATATATTATATTATACTTACCGCCATTAAAAACGCAAGTTTGGTAGGAAGCATGAATTTCGCATAATTCGACTTTACTTCACATCAGTTTGATCGGTCACAAGATTTATAGGTAATGTGGATAATTTCTAACTTGTACATAACACTACAATCGATCTTGGAGACATTTTAATTAAAAATAAACACAAAATGAAATAAACAAAAAATATAAAATCTTGAACGTTTAATGCCGTTAAGTATAGTTAATAAGTATCTAAACAGCGTAATGCAATTTAACTGTTTCGCTGTTTAAATTTCTGTAGTAGCTGAATCCTAACTAATTTTAAATCTTAACCGTTTTGCAACACAAGATACGTATTATTATGTTACAAAACAAATTAATTAAACAAATAAATGATAGGTCTGAGACTGCTTATACTATTGTATCAATAAAATCTAAATTAAGTGTTTGTATCTGTATCTGATTCTAAATACCATTATATCTGCATACTGAATGATAAGCACATGTTTGTGTCTAGTGTGATGTACATTTTTTTTTATTAATTTACGGCTCAAGAGGTAAGCAAATTAACCCTTTCACTGCCATAGTCGAAGCCATTGCTTTTTACCTAGATCAGCATGTACATCATGTGCAGGCTGATTAAGGTTTACACTGGTCGCACCAGTAAAAATGTTTTCCATAACACTAAATATATCAAATATCACCGGAAGGTTTGAATTCAAATGTTAGCAGACGACATTTGGAATTTGGCGGCGAAAGAGCTAATGGGTGTTACACATTTTATCTTGACTTTAGCTAAGCTTTACACTGAAAGTAAATGCAAGATTATACGAACATATCGTCAAACGTCATACCCAACGATCATGTATTTTTGTATTTTTTAAATTTAAGAAGACTGTCGCCGTGATTACTTATTAACTTAAAACCCCAAAACAAGTGACAGGGAAGGCTGGTAGTGTTGCAGATTAATGGTCAATTATCACAGTTTGTGGACATTATTGAGGGCACAGTTGTTACACCCAAGACGTTCTGTATTTATCTGCATAAAAACTGTACAAGTCATAATAAATTAAGTAATAGTTATTTATTTAAAATCAACATAAACTATATGTTAGCATATACCTATAAAGTCTATGGTGCTAGTTTATGCAGCAAACAAATGTAAAATAAAGTCAAGATATACCCTCAATAAAAGATAGACTGTTAGTATAAACAATTATAAAACAAATTAAATGAATATGTTTACATTCAGACAAAATGAGTTTTGAGATTCATAGTAATGTATAGTATGATCCTGCAATGAATATCTCCAAACTATGTATATGTTTATGGGTTGTGCTGAAGTCATTACAGAGAATGATGTTTCAGTGTTGTTATTTTTTGTGTTTATTATATTAAAAACCGTAGTTGACCATACATAGTATATGTTTTTAACTATTTTGATTACGTTTTCTTTCAATTCCTTCATTAGGTTTTGTTCAATTCAATACAATTTAATATCTATACTATGCTGGTATAAATTGTCCATCTGTCATATACAGTGATGCAATCCAATCGCATAAATTAGGAGGCTTTGACCTGTAAATTCAGGTCAGCATGCTGCTACGACCGTCTAGAAACACATAACTCAAATATTCTCCCTGGTAGAACAATTTGGGGCTTTAAGATAAAAAGTCGTGTTGACGTGAAACTTCCAACTGCATGCTTGACTTTTTTTCTTCAAAATTAGTTCATTGACCTGAAAATAGGTTTATGACCCCTTTAAAGACAAATAACTTCCAAACATTTACAATGGTACGTATGGCTGCAATGTTTACTTTCATAATTAAGATAGAGTTTTCTGGTAAGCGGTAGACAAAACAAAGCAGCAAAAAAGATCGTTTCTTTTAATTAGCCCTCATGCCATAATAGACTTCACGTCTATAATGTATGCAAGTAGAAGCTCATAATCTGTGCAGATAGCGACAACTTTGTTATTTACCTCTTCTATTAGTAAAGCCTTTGTGTTTGTCTGTTTTATTTGATTTAAATGCGTATTTTTATATGCACCGGGTTACTTTGACTTTCATTTAAAATGGCGAAAACATCAAACAATAATTGCATCATTAAGACGAGCGCGCTAAGCTCTCTCTGGACACACGGACACCACATAACCCCGCGAGAGAACCTGACAAAGAGAAATTAGATTGTAAATTCGCCTTGTATACAGTTAGATGTTTAAATCTGGAGTCAACCATATATTCAATCTCAAGACGTCTGTCTATGTAACCTAATAAAGACAAAACAAGAAATGTGTCATTGTCGCAGAACTACAGGACAGCGTCCCTAATGTACCGCAAGTGTACAGTTTTAGGCTTTAAGTGAACTGTGTTCGTCTAAATATTTCCTCTCCCAGATTTCCAACAATAGCCATTAAACAAAATTGTAACCTAATAAAGACGAGACATGAAATACGTCATTGTCGCAGAACTACAGGACAGCGTCCCTAATGTACCGCAAGAATTGTGTTCATCTAAAAACTTCCTCTCCCAGACTTCCAAGATTTATTCTTAACAATAGTCATTAAGCAAAAATTGCGATAGCCTATCCAGACAAATTAACCAACAGATAAACGCACGGTTGTGATAGTATTGCTGAGCGTGTACTTGTGTATATACGCAGCGGATATGTAATTAAAACATTCAGAAAATATAATGCAAACTAAATATAATTTTCATTTTCAGCTATCCAATCGTGTATGTTGTGTATATGTGTGTGTGTGTGTGTGTGAGTGGTTCTAATGGTAATAACCGCTTCGTCACCTTATTAAGGCAGGCAGATAAGAATGACAGCACTCTATGTGCGTGGGCGTGGTTTGTCTTGCATTTGTTTTGCATGTGGGGACCTAGCTAGACCCTATAATTCAATCGCCTCTTTGTAGGCGAATATTGTAATTTCATGTTAACCAGCCCATGTCGAATTCGGTTCACATTTAACGCAGGACATCATTTTCTTCATAAACATCGAGTAGTGCACATTGTACACAGGCATATTCATTTCCAGAAAACTCGAATACACGATGCTGTGATTTACAGTTAGGCGTTTTATCCACATAACCTATGGACTGCTTCACAACGTGGTGTTTTAAGCACAGTTTATAATGATGAAATATTGAAATTCATCTCCATTTTTTGTTTGTGAAATATAATTAGAAACCGTTTATTTATCCATGCAAACTCTATGAATCCTAGATAGAAAATGTGATATGATATGCATCGATTTCTGGCTTATATGCGTTTTCACGCCTTATCAAGTTACCTCATTCATGAGTAACTACAATTCAAAGTATATGTTAAGTAGCTTTAATTCTCATCTTCGTGACCGAATGGTTAACAACGTTGCGTTGTAAACCTTCGCCTCCCACCGCTGCGGGTTCGAATCCCAATGGGCGCTCGACAGTGTCGATTCTTACGGATGGTGGGAGGTGTACTGTACTGGTACTACCCAGGAAAAGTGGGTGGTCTGCCTCTACCACAAAATAAAATCGACCGTCATATATAACCTTACACGTGTTGAAAATGACGTAAAACACCATACAAACAAAAAACAAAATCTCAGCTCAGGTTGGACATTTATTTCAATATTTCGAAATTTCATCCACAAACGGCTCGGACTGGGATCAATCGCGCGGTCCGAGTATTAACTTTCATACTTCATTCAACCCCACCTCCAAGAAGCGAAAACGGGGTTGGCTGGGGTATGAAATAAAACCTTAATGTCGACTTAAAAAGTTTTCATATTGTAAAATTTTAAACAGGTTATAGCATTTTGTTCAGTAAAACATGTTGTCGAAATATCCGTTATAATATCCTGCTAATATAAGCTTTCCCATCAATTAATGGACTTAAGGCGGGACCACGTAATTGTAAATACAGACACCCATTCCCATATCAACATTTTTGAATTTGATTCCAGTATTGGTATCAGACTAATATCTATACTTTGCATTAAATACCCTTTGCTTGTTATATAAAGATTTCTACATCAGGACATTTGCATACGTCTATACGTATTTGTACAGGGTATGTGCATGACAAAATTCGATCTGGATTAATTAAGATATTGTGTATTCTGTGTTTCATGTATTGATATGATGAGTTTTGTTCTGTTTATACATGAATGACGGTTTTTTATGAAATTGAAAATCGATATTTCTCGCAATGGTCTATTAATTATAATAATGCAATTTGACTTTCTGCACAATCCAAGATGGCTGCCAGTGCAACACAAAAATGGGCCTTAGATAATGGCGTGACCTGCTTTTTTTTCCAAAATATTTTCCAAACTGAAAGTAACCACCTTCTTTTTGAATTATGAGGTCAACATGACCAAAGTACATTTCAGACTGTGCTTCACATAAAGTAGTGCAGCATTTCTATCGTACCTTCCAGATTGATGTGGTTTCACCAGAAGCAAGTTAAATGTTTTAGAAATAAAGGAAAACATTCAATACATACCAGCTCCATGTCTTTCACCACTCCTATGCTTCACGGGCTGGAGTGCCGTAGTCGGTAACGCGGCGGATTTGTAACCGGAATCTAAGGGTTCAAATCCTCCGTGGTGCCACTGAGTTTCGTCGGTGTGTTCGGTCCCGTGTATCGATCTATCCTCCGAGCACGTTAAAGAACTATCTATTCGATAGTAAGAGTAGAGCAAGATGCCTATGTATCCTTCCCCTCTCTCTTGGGTGGCTCTAAATAGCCTATACTGTGTTGATGAGCCGTTAATCAACATTCATTTTAGTTCACAGTAACTTACTCATAGTTTACCTAGGACTACTTTTGCGTTCCACCAGATTGACCCCATGGTACCCGGTCTAGCTCCATATCGATATCGATATTTCTCTATGTTGCTGTTGAAACGACGCATGCAACCAAGATTTTCTAACATGTCTTCAAAACAGACAGAGAATTTGTTTTTCTAACTGCCACTAATCCAACTCTGCAAGACGTCTGTCACCGTATTATTTGCGATAAACGTTAAGACATTCAAGTAATGGGTGGGAGAGGCATACGATTAATGCAATTCTCTAGAGATTCTCATTCCATCAAAAACGCTGATGTTGACATATTTTACAAATACACGTACCACAATCCAATCTAACGGCCGAAAGTTCTCACTGAAGTAGCAAACGACGTGAGATGCGGCAGCGTATCATAATAACATAACGCTTCCTGAATTAAACTTCGGAAATTCGATGTATTACGTGAATTATTTAATTCGAGTTTTTTAGTTTGTTTTCTTTTTAATTTCTTTTGAAAATATTACACAACAAATTGAATTGTTCTTTATTCTTTTAACATCGCACTATCAACATAACTTAAAATATTAAACGTACCACTAACACAACTGAATTGTAGCCCTGGTGGGGCTCTAAACATGACAACTATATGTAAATTTCAGTTTAGACAAATGAGTCTTTCCTTTAAAACAAAATGCATTGAAAGAAAAATTCGTGTTCCAAAGTAAAATACAAAACTTTACAAATAAATGTCAATGCATAAACGACCCAATTTCATAAACACATATACACTTTGCAACCATCTTATAGTTTGCAATGTGTTGTCTGTAGCTACAGGAGACACCACATACGCCTTCAAAAGTGTTCTCAACGTGACACTGACACAAGTTTCTCGTTCGTCCATTTTCCTAACTTTTTTAACCTGTTTCCTACTTCCGGATTGAATGACAGTCCGCATTCGTGTTTTAAATCTTTTTCGTAAATCTTCTCTAAATCATGTATAGGCCTGTATTATATCGAAGGATATTTATTCTGTTTGTGACTGTAAAAACATAGCGATGACTCTGAATTATCAGAGAACTATTTTCAGACACTGCTTATTTACGTTAGATTACATTGTGTCGATAGAGTGTTTCGATTGAATTATTTTAATGTGTTCGTCTGTGCAAAGAATATTAAGAGCCAATTTGACTGCCAGAAACTAAGTAAAAAGCGACTTGATCCGACTTGTAGTCTTTGCTTGACTTATCATATCGCAAAGAAATAATTTGCCAACTAAAACACAAGTCAGAACGCAGACATATGTAAAAACAAAATTGATTAATGGTCGCAGAATAAAGGACAAAAATAAAAGGATGAGATTAGCACTTAGCCTGCTAAGGGCGACTTGCATCCAGTGTAAACCCAGATCAGCCTGCGAGTGATCAGGGTTTACACTGTCTGGCTGCTCATAAGTCATTTAAACAAAACATCCCTTTGTATCATAAATGGAATGGTCCAAATTCAAAGAAAGGACAGTCCATTATACATTCATGGCAGGGAAAGAGTTAAAAAGGATGATGAAGGGCCTTTAGAACAGTACCGTCCAGACTCTATTGTGCCCATTGCGGCAGGGCTACCTTGCCGTGTTCGTTGGCGGAGGGACGTAAAACCTCAGAAGTACACACACACACACCTTTAGAACAGTAAAAAACTGGAGTAGTCCTATGTGAAGACTAAAATAGTTAAGAAGAAGGCTGGATAAGGTAAGAAAACATATTGGAAGTGCAAAGATCTTCATAGAAAATAAGAAGACAAGAAAGAAAACTAAAGATGCGAAATAGGAGGAAGAGAAAATCGGGACAGAGAAGAAGAAAGTGAAAAAATATATTGTTTGAGTCATATTAATCTTATTTAGATTTCTATTAATGTGTCTCCGTTTACATGTTATTGTATATCCAATGTTCAATATAATGACAACATATTCTTAAAACAGTTAGCATTACGTGGTCCGAGTATTAACTTTCGTACCCCATCCAACCCCTTCTCCAAGAAGCGAACACAGGGTTGGCAGGAGTATGAAATAAAACTTTAATTTCGGCATAAAAAATTCGCATATTGTAAAATTGAAACATTTAACAGGTAATTTTAAACAGGTTATCACAATTTTCAGTAAATATGTTTTAAACGTGTTTTATTGTCTAAATATCCGTTATAAAATCCTGATAATAAGCGTTCCCATCGCTTTATGGAATTAAGATGGGAACACGTAATGCATGTATTTCGAATACTTATCAGTATGTATATTATGTCCATTGCAGATAATTGTATGAAGAGAATGGCCGATACTAATGTTACTAATTGTAAAAAAGTGTCACTCGATCCATTTGCATATGTGTATTTTAAATACTAGTATACATTTATGCAAATGGATCCCGCTAACAACAGTCAAGTTTTACAATATTTACATCGCGTCTAAACCTACTGAAGACGAGGTATATATATAACTTACATATTATGAGAATCCAAACACTTTAGACACAATATATATGGTTTAAACCAGCCAGGCAAAACCCGAAAATGGAGCGTCGAATTAAGTTATCAACTCATAATTCATTTTATGCATATTCAGTCACGGATACTTTTAGAACCCGTGAATAAACATTTACTTTTAATCAGAACATATACATTATTATTTATGACCTGTAAACCTGGATAGTGTTTTGATACACAATTTTATAGTGTAATTTTGACGTTATTTGGCGGGTTAGTGTCTTTTATGTTAAATGTATAAAAAGATCGGACAGGGAAAGTAGCATTCAAGGAGGACAGTCAACCACAAAACACAGAAACAAACACGCAAACAGACAAATATGAAGGCAAAAGTAATAATAAATGCAAACACAAAAGGGCTGACAATAGGGCTACCGCCTTAGAACGGTCAGTGGCAAAGTAGGCCATTGGTGCGTTAAACCGAATCTAGGGTGCACCAAACCTCACACTTACCCTACTGTCATCCCATTAAAACAGGACAGTGTAAATAAAGAAATCCCCGCCATGATCTAATATCTAACCAACAAGGCAGCATCAATAGGCAATATAAGTAAACACATATCTGCAGTCTTGTCACGGTGATACATCGTACACCGGATAAAGCTGCTAAAGTGATCAGAAAAATATACAAAATGGTGATTTTTCTTCTACCCAAGGTAAAGAAAGATAAAAATATCGGACAGGGAAAGCAGCATTCAAGGACGACAGTCAACCACAAAACACACAAAAAAACATGCAAACAGACAATAGAGAAGGCAAAAGTAATAAAAAATGCAAACGACATCACAAACACAAACGGGTTGACAATAGGGCTACCGCCTCGGAACGGTCAGTGGCAACACAAGCCACTGGGGGTTTAAACCGGTTCTAGGGTGCACCAAACCTCACCTAATTTTACACTAAGTTTACACTAATTGACATATATTTATCAAACCAAATCAACACCGTATCAGTTTTTCAGTGTTAAACTGAGCCCCGACAGGTGTAGATTCAGCTAGTACTATGCAAACGTGTGAAACTTTATGATTTAAAAGTGTGCAGATCACTGTCAAATTTCGCTTCGCAGTAAAAAGTATCCTGTTTTTGTTTAAATTTTGAAATTCATTATTTTCATATTAACTATGTGTGTTCCAAAATTTCGCCATGTAGGTTTTGAAATTAGTGTGTTATTTGCCAAGTATCATGTACGTTAGTGTACAGAGTATAGCATTATTTTGTACAGGGTATATTGTACAGGGGATAGGTACATGACATAATTGAGTGTACGCGGTATAGTTTGAGAAATGTTATATCTCGAGGAAAAAACACTAGATAAATCTGTAAATATGACATTTGTAAATACTCTTGATCGATGTCCTAACGCCAACAATAAATGTGTGTGTGATATTACTTATAAAGTACCAAACGGTAAATTTTCAAGTAAAAGTAGTATAAAAGACATGATTATAAACAAAAACAATGCATTATTAACAAATTGATGGTGTTATCTCTTTTACTTTCTAATTTTCGATTTCATTAATATCGCAAAATTATCAGTTTATACAAAATGGAAAGAATATTCAATGTCCAATAATCATGTCAAATAGTAAAGCATTGATAGCTTAAACGAAAATTCATGAAATTAAATAATTTAAAATCCACATCACACGTATAACAGCCTGACAGAAAGTTCTTACTGCAATGAGTTTCTTCCATATGTTTACTACTTAAAGGGTCAGAATTTAATTTGATGACCAAATTTTGCGAGTATGGTTTTACTGTCCCCATCTTTTATGTATATGTTATAAGTAAATAATATACGCAAAAAACATTTATCTTGAGCCTCATTTCCTTTTATGCTACAAAATGCATACGGTTTCTACATGATTGCAATTATGTATTTGTTTACAAGTAGCGGGTAACAATGTTAAATGTTATCAAATAAAAATTCGTTATTATAACTATATACAAATCGTGCGATAGGTGGAAACAAACGAATGGTTTAATTACTAGTTAATGCGGTTTGTTGCGTATTGACATGTTTTCGCATACTTCATATCCTGAACCCAAGATTGGATTTCGATCAAATTTGGCAGAACGCATCAGTATGAGGTATAATTTCACATACTGTCATCATGTTCCTGTTCGTTTCCTTAGGACAGATGTATTGCCCTTATATTTTATAAAAACAAACATTTTCTGTTTTTCTTCTGCTGAACCCCCATTGAGATGTTAATAACATATCTGAAACATCAGAATTAAATTCAGGTTGACATATCATTGTCCCAATTTAGTCGGACGATTTATATATGTATCCACTGGACACGAATGCCCCACTTTATTTTACACAATACACGGGTTACATTTGAATGTAATGAACTAAAATATATGAGAATATCATATGGCGCACATTTTAAAAGGGTACAAAACATCTGTTTAAAGCTGGATGACTATAGCTCAAATAGTATAATAAACAAGGGCGCGGCAAAAAAGATTTCCATCTATGAAGCCCCTAGTTTGCCTACGTCAGTGCCGATAACTCAGCCGTTATATGTCTTTATAGTTTCGCTCTTGTTCGTCCGTATGTAGGCCCGTACGTACGTCCCGAAAACGTGTGTCGCTTGCTGAGCGAAAACGAAATGCACTGCATTCATGAAACCTCACTCCGCCATATAAAATCTACAATCTCACATTTATATTGCGTTTTAAAAGAAGGGAAAAAAGGAACTACTTATTATACGATCTACTTTCGAATGGACCAGGCAGGTTTTCCCGGCTATTTACCGTTGTTATACCTATAATATATTAATTAAAAAATCTTGTAGTTCTTCAGCTAATAGCACCATAAAATGGCCACAGTTGTGTGCAAAACATTTTATTTATAAAGATTGACCCCCATGTTACCTTGTAAATTCTGCAGGGAATCGCTAAGTTTTGTTTACACTTCACATTATTCCTTACCGACTGATGTTATGAATAATTATAAATTGGCCCACTGGTTTTAAAACGATGCCTCTCAGAAATGTTAAAATGACACCTACCTTAGAAATTATATGAAATGTTCACAACTGGTTTTATGCACGTCGTTTGGAAAACCAGCTTGTCTCTTTGATGTCTCTCACCAGGTGACGGCTGTTCCTTTGATACCGGTATTATCTGAACATCGGTATAGCTGTATTTGGGTTGAAAATATCAAATTTGAGTTACATGTACATCTTGCAAATATGTATCATTTTACGACTGTTAAATCTTAGAATCATATAGTCATTGAGTACTGTTACATTACGATCATACAATTAGTATTGTTTCATATGCAGACAATTTTGCCTGATAGATCAGTCCATGTTGATTATACTATCCAATACATGGTCGATCATGGTTAACATATAACGTCAATTATCTAAGAAGTTTCAAAACTATACATGCCAATTTTTCACACAGATAAAGTTGATATGATAATGAACAAATTTGTAGATTCAAACTATTGGCTCAAGCATGCATCGTCCGTACGTGATCAGGACACTTTGTTTTGATTATTTAAAACAATTACGAAATATATGGCACTTTTCATATATTGCAGCTTACTTCAGCAACATTCAGCTTTTTGATCCCACCGCTGGGTTGTACGAGTACTATACAATAGAAACAAACTTACTTCGATCAGCAAAACATGTCATTTTTTTTATCACTCTAGCAGCTATATCCGGTGTACGATGTATCACCGTGCTAGTGGTTATTGTTACAAAGAACAAACAAGACGAATTTTGATGCAAGGCGTCAAAGACGCCGCAATTTTGTGTAAGAAAATCAAGGGATTTAATTCTGCAATTGCTGGTCCAATAGTGATGTTTGGTAAATTGAAGGCCCCATCATCTGTACAAGGCAAACTATAGCATTTTACATTACATAGCTCTGGTGTTACTGGTCCAATATGTTTGGTTTTCAAACTTGTCCTACTCTTCATTAATATTAATAATCCGGTAAAGATCAGATGACAACTGAAGTCTCTATTGCCTTAAGTAGGCAACATATAGCAATTTTACATATATCAAGGGTCGTATATCCGGTGTTTTTGGTCTGATAGAAGGTGTTTTTTTAACTTGTCCAAGATTTCATTGATATTAATCTAAAGTTTGTTAAAGGTTGGGAGAACAGTATCCACAATACACAAGTTTAGCAATGTTTGTTATTGGAAAGGCTATAACTATTGTGTTACAGGTCAGATTTGGCTGGTTTTGAATTCGGCTAAGCTTTCATGAATATTAACAACGTGATACAGTTTGCTAAGATCATATGAAGAATAAAGGGGCTGGAGTGTAGACACGAAAAATATAGCAATTTTCGTTAATTCAAGGGCTATAACTCTATAGTGTTTTTGGTGAAAACTTGCTGGTTATCGATTTTTTCCGAAATTTTACTTATATTAACAATCTGGTAAAGTTTGATAAAGATCGGATGAAAAATGAAAATGCTACAGCGCTTGAACAAAAGAAGTTAACAGACGGACGGACTGACCAAGTAGTGCAAAAAAATATTATGTACCTTTGAAAGCGGATTCAAATATCCATTGCCACTAATATCTCTGCAATAAGGAACAGCTTACCTTGTTAAGTAACTCCTATAATTCGCGGAAATAAATATGATCACACTTAAGGCTATGTAAAAAGTTATTGTCTAAATGCGTAATTTTACGGAAAACGCATTCGCAACATCTCGATAACGATATTGTTTATTTGTGTTTAAATTTAAATATAAGGTTGAGTCGGAGAATCGGAATGGTTAAAACAATATCCATCCTTACCGAGAGTTGAACTCTTGACCTTTGAATCCAGAAGCGGGCGCTCTACCACTGAACCACAATATCGGTTTCGCATACACCAACCTTGTTATAATACATAGATAGACTATAATATAAAATATGTTTATTCTTTTACAACTTTTCAAGATTTCGATGATGACATGACGAAAACAGACACAAAAGATGTACTGAACAAAATTAAGTATAGCCATTAATGACGTGTCCATGAAACGACATTTCTCTTATGACGTATCCGTTTCCATAATAACACAAGTTTAGCCCCTACCCTATTTTTTCTCGGGAGATAAATTATATAATTTTTTTTTTTATAAATTATATTTACTTTCCTTTTTATTATAATTGTAAGTCCCTATACTATTAAAATACGTATCTCATAATGTAATACTACAATAATTGTTGTTTTATATCTTTTTTTTATGTAAACAAAGTCTGCATTGCATTTACCATGTTTACTGATGTTTCTATAATAACACAAGTTTCTCCCAAATCCGAATGACTCCACAGGAGAAATTTTCACAATATTCCTTCTAGCCGCTGCCTTCAGGCGGCGTATAATAAAAGCCCAAGTTCAAAATCCAATTGCGGGCAACTATTTTTTTATGGAATGAAAATTATTTATCAATGTTGCCTGTATGAATTCCAGGTAAAAATGAGATATTGTAAGCTGTAATGTATAAGTTAGTAAGGTCAAGTTACACCATTTAATGCAGGAAGCACTTTCATATACACTTTTGACATATGTTTTATTTACTAAACAGTTTGCATTAAGTTGCAACAAGATTGTGACGCATATGGATTTATCAACAAGACAGTTCAGTTAATTTATCAGCAAAGAATTTGCCTTCTGTTTTCAGAGTATTAGAAGAACATTTTACAGATTACTGTGAAACATTACATTTTCATAGTTATCTGGAAGGTACACAGGATAAATGTTCTGACATGCCATGCACTTAATTTAAGCTGACATAAATTATCGTGACTTTATTGCCATTTTATTTATTGTCGTGATAATTTCTTTTTTTAAGACGACATAATTTCACGAATATAGAAATAAAAAGCATGGTAAAATATCTCAAATATTAATAAAAAGTCTCGATAATGCTTCAACGTGCCATTCGAATAACGACTTAAGATATATAAAAATAGAATTGTGGTTATGCGGATAGTTTCTGTAATTTACGTGGGTGATGCTATTCCCCGGTCGATTTTCCGGTTAGGGAGGAGTGAATAATTACATCATTTTGATTGACTGTGGCTATAACTATGTTTGGAACGACCCAACTTGTATTGATATGAAAACATTACACCTATTGATTAAACAAAGATTATTTGATTATTTTGTCCAAAAATAGAGAGGTTATATTGAAAATAATCGTGTGTTAGGGACATTTTAAGACCTCGTTTTCTTATGAGGCTTGTTTGGATAGCTTGCCATCACAAGTAAGAAGATGTTGAGACTATCCTCTCATTGACTTAGAATTGAAACTGGCAGATATGCCCATAACAGAACCGATAGAAATCAAAGATATTGCACATTGTGTAATAGTACAAACTTAGAAGATGAATATCATTTTATTTTAATTTGTCCATTGTATAACATACGTAAACAATATGTCAATTACAGACATCCAAGTGTTTTAAATGTATTCAATTGATGCAAACTGCTAGTAAGCTAGAGCTGTTCCGTATTTATCTAGGTTTGTCAGAGAAGCATTAATTCTTCAAAATAGTTCAATTTATATTGAGTAAATGATTTATGTTCATCCTCGATTGGATATAAAATTTTGACTATTTTAAAAAATAATAATAAACAGCAATTTAATAGATAATATTAAGTCCTTATAACATGTTTATTGACGCCAGAGTGAATGTGTGTGTGTGGGTGTGGGTGTAATATGTGGTTGCATGATGTACGTGTTTGTATTTTCACATTATGTAATGTAAATATTGTTTTGACCTGTCACATAATAAAAAATGTAATATATATTTAGATGACGAGAAACTTTTGTTTGTATGCGTGAAACATATTTTATTCGTATGTGGTATTTAAATATCTTTAAGACTGAAATTATCAAGTAATTACATCATAGGCTTACATATTATCATTATAACACGTCGGGATTAACAATTGGAGTTGTTAATTAACTTTAGTAATAAGTAATTGCTAATATGTAATGAATAGTTAACAAAACAAAACAAAATTGTATGATAATTATTTATTAACTCCAACTATTTGTACGCTCGAGTGGGCTAACTTTGATGTCTTTTTTCTAAAAAGTTTATATACATTTAATGGGCTTCCAAAATAAGTTTACAGTCTCTATGAGTGTATCTATTGGCCACAAAATAAAGACCAAACTTTCATAACAGCCGAAAAACAGTATCTTGTGAAATCATAATAGCCATAAACTTAGTTATGAACGGCGATTGAGCTGTCTGGAATACATAAACGAATTAAGTTGGATACTAAAATGTACATAAAACAGATGGCAATTTCATATTTTTGCCATGACCCTGAACGTATATTTATTGGCTAATTAACGTGGTACAGCTTTAAGGTCACAGATTTCTTGATGTCCCGTAGGTTTAGTATGTAATATAACGGATGCTTAATGTTTATCATGGAATCCCCGAGTAGGCAATTAGCCACACGGAAAAAAACACACCTCCCATGTTCCTAACTAGCCTCAGGTGGGATAACAATTCATGAATGGTATTTGCATTTCGTCTCGGTTAGCATGGGTGGTAACACTGATTGAAATACATTCCAGTTATCTAATGGACTGAACACTAGTACGAACAGCGATATGCAGAGTCTTCAAGATAGCAACATTATTCTAATTAGAAAGACCTCTGTATCACTTAAACAGGTGGTGTTGAAAGAGATCTAAACATGTTATGTTGGTTTTACCACATTTAGGCCAGTGTTTACAACAGGTTATCATAAAATACATCGGTTTTGAATTGGGACTGGCACATCACATCCATATATCTTCTCAACGTGGTAAGATTACTTCATGTTTACCAAAGAAACATAAGTAAAAATGATACTCTTCATGAATTTGATTGAAGAAACTTTGAGAATTTCTTTAGACCACACTACACCAATTACCAAGCAGTCAGCGGGCAGGGAAACAATTCCAGGGTAAATTCGGAGCTGTTACACAGACTCTCTTAATTTTTATTGGTTGTCAAGGTAAACAAACCAAATATATTGCTAAAAAAAACAAAATTCAACTTTTGAAGCGTATTAATGAAAGTTAAATCATACATTTGTGCAATGGATTCATAATTTGTTAATAAAAAAGTATATTTTACATTTTCCTCGTGTTTCCTACATACGAGTAGGTGGGTCACCACAATCCGACTCAAACAGTTTTTCAAAACATACTCTACGTATGGTTTGCGTACGTTTTTTTGATGAAACTAAGATAGGTCTTTCAAAACAAATAAGCAACAATATAGCTTCTTATATTCGGGAACTCAGTACAGAGCTTAGAGCTATAATGTAGGACAGTGGAAAATGATATGGTGTAGTATATGACCATTAACAACACACCAACGGTGCTCTCTCTCTCTAGCAAACTCATTATATATTATCTTACATTATTCTTTCAAATACTATGCTATGTTTTACTTCCTATTACACCTATTAAAATATAGTCATATGCTATATGCTTAAAGGGACATACGGCAATCTTAATTTTTTAAAAATTCACGGCGTCTTCTTAACTTGCATTTGTTCAATCATTAATATTAATTGTTAGAATAGTTCAAAGCAAATCAATTTTGCATATTACTAACTTTTTACAATATTGCACCAGTAATATATTTAAAAAATTGATAAAATAGTGAAGAAAGTTTAAATCTCAATTTGTTTATTTACTTATATGCAAGCAGTTTTAAAGTCAAAATGACGCAGGATAACTAAACCGAGGAGCAAATTTTAATGTTTGAATGAAACTCAAGATTGCCATGTGTCCCTTTAACGCCATTAAAAACGCAAGTTTGGTTAGAAGCATGGATATCGCATAATTCCGAGTTTACTTCTTTCAATACTTCTTTCAATACATGAATGCATGAATTTGATCGGTCACCAGATTTACAGGGAATGTGGATAATTTCTAACATGTGCATAACGCTACATCGAACTTGGAGACATTTTAATTAAAAACAAACACAAATTAAAATAAAAAAACTAAACAAAACTTGCGCGTTTAATGGCGTTAAAGCTGTACAGTCTCTATTTTAACTGGTAATATCTCATGAATATGAATGAGTCACGTGTGAAGAAGTTTCAAATCGAAGGACACCCGAAAAATCGGTATACAAGAAGAAATTAATGCGTAAAATTGCACATTTATATTTAGCCATCGTATAGGTAACATCGATAAATATACGGCTCCAGAATATATGTCATACAAAAATACTTGGCCGGAACTTGATTTGAACCACAGCATTGCACTTGTAAGTGATGAGAGATGTACGCTGAACGACTAAACCACGGCTCACACAAAATCATCAAGCGCTAAATAACAAGTCAGATATTGTTGTTTGAGGCGAAGTATTAGTTTCATATTGATAACATACAGTATTACAGCAGGCAATGCTAATTTACACGTGCGACAATATGGACTACATATTTACTGATCCATCTTTAGTTGCGTTCAAATGTGTTGTTATTTTGCCTCATAATAAATTATAGTTAGTATACTATTATCTCAAGTAGCATTGCAGTTCAGTGGATAGAGCACCGGACTTGAAAACAGAAGGTCGTGAGTTCGAGCCCCGAAAGAGGCTAACTTTGTTTTTCTGTAAAACATACTGTTACCTGTGTATAGGTACGATGTGCACTGGTCGATGTTATATACAGTGAATGATTTTATGCGCTATATTTGCTCGATTTCGACATGAGCTGGTGATCATGAAGTTACAAATAATATAACTAATTTTAAATCCTAACCGTTTTGCAACACAAGATACGTATTATCATGTTACAAAACAAATTAATTAAACAAATAAATGATAGGTCTGATACTGCTTAAACTATTGTATCAATAAAATCTAAATTAAGTGTCTGTATCTGTATCTGATTCTAAATACCATTATAGCTGCATACTGAATGACAAGCACATGTTTGTGTCTAGTGTGACGTAAATTTTTTATTATTAATTCACGGCTCCACATTATCTTGACTTTAGCTAAGCTTTACACTGAAAGTAAATGCAAGGTCATATGAACATATCGTCAAACTTCATATCCAACGACCATGTATTTTTTTTTTTTAAATTAAAGAAGACTGTCGCCGTGATTACCGCAGATTAATGGGCAATTATCACAGTTTGTGGTCATTATTGAGGGCAAAGTTGATACACCCATGAAGTTCTGTATTTATCTGCATAAAAACTGTACAAGACATAATAAATGTTTACATTCAGACAAAATGAGTTTTGAGATTCATAGCAATATATAGTATAATCTTGCAATGAATATCTCCAAGCCATGTATCTTTTTTTGGGTTGCGTTGAAGTCATTACAGAGAATGAAGTTTCAGTGTTGTTCTTTTTTTATGTTTTTTATTATATTAAAAACCGTAGTTGACCATACATAGTATATGTTTTTAATTATTTTGATTACGTTTTCTTTCAATTCCTTCATTAGGTTTTGTTCAGTTCGATACCATTTAATATCTATACTATGCTGGTATAAATTATCCATCTGTCTTATACAGTGATTCAATACAGTCGCATATTTTAGGAGGCTTTGACCTGTAAATTCAGGTCAGCATGCTGCTACGACCGTCTAGAAACACATAACTCAAATATTCTCCCTGGTAGAACATTTTGGGGCTTTAAGATAAAAGGTCGTGTTGACGTGAAACTTCCAACTGCATGCTTGACTATTTTTTTTCAAAATTAGTTCAGTGACCTGAAAATAGGTTTATGACCCCTTTAAAGACAAATAACCTCAAAACATTTACAATGGTTTGACTGCAATGCTTACTTTCATAATTGAAATAGAATTTTCTGGTAAGTGGTAGACAAAACAACGCAGCAAATAAGGGAAATTCATTGATCGTTTGTTTTAATTAGCCCTCATACCATAACAGACTTCACGTCTAGAATGTATGCAATTAGAAGCTCTTCATCTGTGCAGATAGCGACAACTGTGTTATTTACCTCATCCATTATTAAGGCCTTTGTGTTTGTCTGTTTTATTTTATTTAAATGCGTATTTTTATATGCACCGGGTTACTTTGACTTTCATTTAAAATGGCGAAAACATCAAACAATAATTGCATCATTAAGACGAGCGCGCTATTCTCTCTCTCTGGACACACGGACACCACCTAACCCCGCGAGAAAACGCGACAAAGAGAAATTAGACTGTAAATTCGCCTTGTATTCTGTTAGATGTTGAAATCTGTAGTCAACCATATATTCAATCTCAAGACGTCTGTCTATGTAACCTAATAAAGACAAAACAAGAAATGTGTCATTGTCGCAGAACTACAGGACAGCGTCCCTAATGTACCGCAAGTGTACATTTTTAGGCGTTAAGTGAATTGTGTTCGTCTAAATATTTCCTCTCCCAGACTTCAAACAATAGCCATTAAACAAAACTGTAACATAATAAAGACGAGACATGAAATACGTCATTGTCGCAGAACTACATGACAGCGTCCCTAATGTACCGCAAGTTTTTAATTTTAGGCGTTAAGTGAATTATGTCTAAAAATTTCCTCTCCCAGACTTCCAAGATTTATTCGTAACAATAGTCATTAAGCAAAATTGCGATAGCCTGTCTAGACAAATTAACCAACACATAAACACACGGTTGTGATAGTATTGATTAAAACATTCAGAAAATATAATGCAAACACAATATAGATTTCATTTTCAGCTATCAACGCGTGTATGTTGTGTGTATGTTTATGTCTATGTGTCTGTGTGTGAGTGGTTCTAATGTTAATAACCACTTCAAAACCTTATTAAGGCAGGCAGATGAGAATGACAGCACACTATGTGCGTGGGCGTGGTTTGTCTTGTATTTGTGTTGTATGTGGGGACCTAGCTAGACCCTATAATTGAATCGCCTCTTTGTAGGCGAATATTTAACCAGCCCATGTCGATTTCGGTTCAAATTTAACGCAGGACATCATCATCGAGTAGTGCACATTGTACAAAGGCATATTAATTTCCAGAAAACTCGATATTCGAATACACGATGCTATGATTTACAGTTAGGCGTTTTATCCACATAACCTATGGACTGCTTCACAACGTGGTGTTTTAAGCACAGTTTATAATGATGAAATATTGAAATGCATCTCCATTTTTTGTTTATGAAATATAATTTGAAACCGTTTATTTATCGATGCAAACTCTATGAATCCTAGATAACAAATGTGATATGTTATGCATCGATTTCTGGCTTATGTGCGTTTTCACGCCTTATCAAGTTACCTCATTCATGAGTAACTACAATTCAAAGTATATGTTCAGCAGCTTTAATTCTCATCTTCGTGGCCGAATGGTTAACGACGTTGTGTTGTAAACCTTCGCCTCCCACCGCTGCGGGTTCCAATCCCAATGGGCGCTCGACAGTGTCGATTCTTACGGATGGCGGGAGGTGTACAGTACTGGTTCCACCCAGGAAAAGTGGGTGGTCTGCCTCTACCACAAAAAAACATTCGACCGTCATATATAACCTTACATGTGTTGAAAATGACGTAAAACACCATACAAACAAAAAAACAAATCTCAGCTCAGGTAAGACATTTATTTCAATATTTCGAAATTTCATCCACAAACGGCTCGGACTGGGATCAATCCCGCGGTCCGAGTATTAACTTTCATACTTCATCCAACCCCACTCCAAGAAGTGAAAACGGGGTTGGCTGGGGTATGAAATAAAACCTTACTGTCGGCTTAAAGCGTTTTAATATTGTACAATTTTAAACAGGTTATCGCATGTTGTTCAGTAAAACATGTTGTCGAAATATCCGTTATAATATCCTGCTAATATAAGCTTTCCCATCAATTAAATGAATTAAAGCGGGACCACGTAAGGGACCACGTAATTGTAAATACAGACACCCATTCCCATATCAACATTTTTGAATTTGATTCCAGTTTTGGTATCAGACTAATAGCTATGCTCTGCATTAAATACCCTTTGCTTGTTATATAAAGATTCCTACATCAGAACATTTGCATACGTCAGTTCGTATTTGTACAGTGTATGTGCATGAACGTATTTTTACAGTGCATGTGCATGACAAAAAAATCGATCTGGATTCAGATGACACAATTAAGATATTGTGTATTCTGTGTTTCATGTATTCATATGATGAGTTTTGTTCTGTCTATACATGAATGACGGCCTTTTATGAAATTGTAAATTGATATTTCTCGCAATGGTCTATTTATTATAATAATGCAATTTGACTTTCTGCACAATCCAAGATGGCTGCCAGTGCGAAACAAAAATAGGCCTTAGATAATGGTTTGACCTGCTTTTTATTCCAAAATATTTTCCAAACTGAAAGTAACCACCTTTTTTTGAATTCTGAGGTCAAAATGACCAAAGTACATTTTAGACTGTGCTTCACATAAAGTAGTGCAGCATGTCCATCTTACCTTCCAGATTGATGTGGTTTCACCAGAAGCAAGTTAAATGTTTCAGAAATAAAGGAAAATATTCAATACATACCAGCTCCATTTCTTCACCACTCTATGCTTCACGGGCTGGCGTGCCGCAGTCGGTAGCGCGGCGGATTTGTAACCGGAGGCTAAGGGTTCAATCCTCCGTGGTGCCACTGAGTTTCGTCGGTCTGTTCGGTCCCGTGTATCGGTCTATCCTCCGAGCACGTTAAAGAACCATAGGAATCTATTCGATAGTAAGAGTAGGACACGGTTCCCAGATTCCTAAGTATTCTTCCCCTCTCTCTGGGGCGGCTCTGAATAACCTATACTGTGTTGATGAGCCGTTAAACAACATTCGGTTCAGTTCACAGTAACTTACCCAATAGTTTACCTATGACCACTTTTGCGTTCCACCAGACTGACCCCATGGTACCCGGTCTAGCTCCATATCGATATTTCTCTATGTTGCTGTAGAAACGACGCATGCAACCAAGATTTTCTAACATGTCTTCAAAACAGACAGAGTGAGGAGTAAATCTAGCACCTAAAACTCGCATGTTGCCTTGGAAAACACGTCTTAGATTTTCAATGAATTTGTTTTTCGAACTGCCACTAATCCAACTATGCAAGACGTTTGTCACCGTATTCCTTGCGATAAATGTTAACAACCACAAAGAACATTCAAGTAATGGGAGGGAGAGGCATACAATTAATGCAATTCTCTAGAGATTCTCATTCCATCAAAAACGTTGATGTTGACATATTTTACAAATACACGTACCACAATCCAATCTAACGGCCGAAAATTCTCACTGAAGTAGCAAACGTCGTGAGATGCGGCAGCACATCAAAATTCTCACTGAAGTAGCAAACGTCGTGAGATGCGGCAGCACATCAAAATTCTCACTGAAGTAGCAAACGTCGTGAGATGCGGCAGCACATCAGAAGTCTCACTGAAGTAGCAAACGTCGTGAGATGCGGCAGCACATCAGAAGTCTCACTGAAGTAGCAAACGTCGTGAGATGCGGCAGCACATCAGAAGTCTCACTGAAGTAGCAAACGTCGTGAGATGCGGCAGCACATCAGAAGTCTCACTGAAGTAGCAAACGTCGTGAGATGCGGCAGCACATCAGAAGTATCACTGAAGTAGCAAACGTCGTGAGATGCGGCAGCACATCAGAAGTCTCACTGAAGTAGCAAACGTCGTGAGATGCGGCAGCACATCAGAATAATATGACGCTTCCTGAGTGAACTTCGGAAATTCGATGTATTACGTGTATTATTTAATTCGAGTTTGTTTGTTTGTTTTCTTTTTAATTTATTTTAAAAATATTCACACACCAAAGTGAGTTGTTCCTTATTCTTTTAACATCGCACTATCAACATAACTTAACATATTAGCGGTACCACTAACATTACTGAATAGTAGCCCTGGTGCGGCACTAAACATGACAACTATATGTAAATCAGTTTAGAAAAATGAGACTTTCTTTAAAATAAAATTCTCTGAAACAAAGATTCTTGTACCAAAGTAAAATAAAAAAACTTTACAAATAAATGTCAATGCATAAACGACCCAATTTCATAAACACATATACACTTTGCAACCATCTTATAGTTTGCAATGTGTTGTCTGTAGCTACAGGAGACGCCACATACGTCTTCAAAAGTGTTCTCAACGTGACACTGACACAAGTATCTCGTTCGTCCATTTTTCTAACTTTTTTAACCTGATTCCTCCTTCCGGATTGAATGACACTCCGCATTCGTGTTTTAAATATTTTTCGTAAATCTTCTCTAAATCTGGACGCCTGTATCATATTTCAGGATATTTATTTTGTTTGTGCATGTAAAAACATGGCGATGACTCTGAATTATCAGAGAACTATTTTCAGACACTGCTTATTTACGTTAGATTACATTGTGTCGATAGAGTGTTTCGATTGAATTATTTTAATGTGTTCGTCTGTGCAAAGAATATTAAGAGCCAATTTGACTGCCAGAAACTAAGTAAAAAGCGACTTGATCCGACTTGTAGTCTTTGCTTGACTTATCGTAATGCAAGGAAATAATTTGCCAACTAAAACACAAGTCAGGACGCAGACATATTTAAAAAAACACTTGATTAATGGTCGCAGAATAAAGGACAAAAGAAAAGGATGAGATTAGCACTTAGCCTGATAGGGGCGAATTGCATCCTGTCTGGCTGCTCATCAGTCATTTAATCAAAACACCCCTTTGTATCATAAACAGAATGGTCCAAATTCCAAGAAAGGACAGTCCATTATACATTCATGGCAGGGTAAGAGTTAAAGGATGATGAAGGGCCTTTAGAACAGTACAAAACCGGAGTAGTCCTATACGAAGACAAAAGGCTGGATACGCGCGGAGAAGCTAAGAAAACAAAGCGTGCACATTTTAAGTGGCCGCCAGAGAGGCCGTGTCATAAGTTTAGTTTTGTGCTAATGCATGTAAACGTATAGGTATATTTTCCTTAAACGGCAAAATTGTATAAGGGGCCTCTCGTGTAGATTCAATACTGTAGATTTAGCCACGTTTGTCACGGACTGAACGGGGGAAATAATGATTTGGGCGTAATGTTTGCTATAAAACCCATTGTCTTCTAGCTCTCGCCGGGATGGTCGAAAGTACTTTGTTGGAACAGAGATTGGACGGCAAAATTCATAGGCAACATGTGGTTAGTAGTTTTATTAAACTTTTATCGTACATTTGTATTCAGTGGGCGGCGCCATCTTGTTTAGCGGTTACGACATCCGGTTAGCATTGATGGTTCTCAAACATTAACTTTAGACTAGCATATGATTTTGAAGTTACTGTTACTGTATTAGATGTAATTATTGTAATTGATCATTAATTGTAAAACAATATTAATTTGATAACAGTGGATAATTGGTGCATTAGTTAACGTTGGCGTATAACTCAGTGATTGTAATACACGATTGTTAACATTAGTTAACAATGAGATGAGTGACAAGAATAAATGCGTGCATGCATAACTCAGTGAGTGTAATATATGAGTAATTTGATCATGTTTATATTACATGTATTAGGGGCATTGATTAACAGCGACGTACATAGCGTATACATGGCGTTGTAGAATATGTATACATTGCTACTCATCATTAGTAGAGCTTACATATATTGATTGAATAATGATTTGTTTGGGTAATGGTAATTATGCAAGATTGTTATGTTTGTCAACCGACATCTAAAACGTGTGTATAATTACAGCCTAAGCCATCCAGGTTTGGAAATAAGCCATACAGGATATAAGCCATCCAGGGTTGGAGTAAGCCGTCTAGGTTTGGATATCCAGGAGTGGAGCTAAGCTTCCACGATTAACATTACAAGCGGTGGAGACGGTCCCCGTACCTGCGCAGCCAGGTTTTACTAACGACAACCCCCGGGACACAAGGTGGGCCCGTTACCAATCCTCACTGGAGGAATATCACGCACAATCTCAGTGGAGGTTAACTATCATTGCATCGCGTCATCAACCCTTACAGAAGGCATTTGATGACAATCATCCATTGAATTCGCGCATCATCATCTTCATGAGCTCTCGCGCATCACAGTTATCGCGTTAGATCAACATTGTTATAGCTTTAACAACACTTTAGTGTCTTAGACATTCAGTATTTATAACAATACTAAGAACGTCTTAAACGTTCAGGAGAACATTCTTTTCATAGTTCATTTGTGTATTCGCTTGTTTTTTTAGATAATTGTATATATATTAAACATATTTTAAAGTTGCATTAAACTGATGTAAATGCATTCACCGTCATTGATTCTTTCCTGAGTTAGCCCAACCACTAAGGTCATCCTGTGACAAACACGTCTTAGATTTTCAATGAATTTGTTTTTCGAACTGCCACTAATCCAACTATGCAAGACGTTTGTCACCGTATTCCTTGCGATAAATGTTAACAACCACAAAGAACATTCAAGTAATGGGAGGGAGAGGCATACAATTAATGCAATTCTCTAGAGATTCTCATTCCATCAAAAACGTTGATGTTGACATATTTTACAAATACACGTACCACAATCCAATCTAACGGCCCGAAAATTCTCACTGAAGTAGCAAACGTCGTGAGATGCGGCAGCACATCAAAATTCTCACTGAAGTAGCAAATGTCGTGAGATGCGGCAGCACATCAAAATTCTCACTAAAGTAGCAAACGTCGTGAGATGCGGCAGCACATCAGAAGTCTCACTGAAGTAGCAAACGTCGTGAGATGCGACAGCACATCAGAAGTCTCACTGAAGTAGCAAACGTCGTGAGATGCGGCAGCACATCAGAAGTCTCACTGAAGTAGCAAACGTCGTGAGATGCGGCAGCACATCAGAAGTCTCACTGAAGTAGCAAACGTCGTGAGATGCGGCAGCACATCAGAAGTCTCACTGAAGTAGCAAACGTCGTGAGATGCGGCAGCATATCAGAAGTCTCACTGAAGTAGCAAACGTCGTGAGATGCGGCAGCACATCAGAATAATATGACGCTTCCTGAGTGAACTTCGGAAATTCGATGTATTACGTGTATTATTTAATTCGAGTTTGGTTGTTTGTTTTCTTTTTAATTTATTTTAAAAATATTCACACACCAAACTGAGTTGTTCCTTATTCTTTTAACATCGCACTATCAACATAACTTAACATATTAACGGTACCACTAACATTACTGAATAGTAGCCCTGGTGCGGCACTAAACATGACAACTTTATGTAAATCAGTTTAGAAAAATGAGTCTTTCTTTAAAATAAAATTCTCTGAAACAAAGATTCTTGTACCAAAGTAAAATAAAAAACTTTACAAATAAATGTCAATGCATAGACGACCCAATTTCATAAACACATATACACTTTGCAACCATCTTATAGTTTGCAATGTGTTGTCTGTAGCTACAGGAGACGCCACATACGTCTTCAAAAGTGTTCTCAACGTTACACTGACACAAGTATCTCGTTCGTCCATTTTTCTAACTTTTTTAACCTGATTCCTCCTTCCGGATTGAATGACACTCCGAATTCGTGTTTTAAATATTTTTCGTAAATCTTCTCTAAATCTGGACGCCTGTATCATATTTCAGGATATTTATTTTGTTTGTGCATGTAAAAACATGGCGATTACTCTGAATTATCAGAGAACTATTTTCAGACACTGCTTATTTACGTTAGATTACATTGTGTCGATAGAGTGTTTCGATTGAATTATTTTAATGTGTTCGTCTGTGCAAAGAATATTAAGAGCCAATTTGACTGCAAGAAACTAAGTAAAAAGCGACTTGATCCGACTTGTAGTCTTTGCTTGACTTATCGTAATGCAAGGAAATAATTTGCCAACTAAAACACAAGTCAGGACGCAGACATATTTAAAAAAACACTTGATTAATGGTCGCAGAATAAAGGACAAAAGAAAAGGATGAGATTAGCACTTAGCCTGATAGGGGCGAATTGCATCCTGTCTGGCTGCTCATCAGTCATTTAATCAAAACACCCCTTTGTATCATAAACAGAATGGTCCAAATTCCAAGAAAGGACAGTCCATTATACATTCATGGCAGGGTAAGAGTTAAGGGATGATGAAGGGCCTTTAGAACAGTACAAAACCGGAGTAGTCCTATACGAAGACAAAAGGCTGGATACGCGCGGAGAAGCTAAGAAAACAAAGCGTGCACATTTTAAGTGGCCGCCAGAGAGGCCGTGTCATAAGTTTAGTTTTGTGCTAATGCATGTAAACGTAAAGGTATATTTTCCTTAAACGGCAAAATTGTATAAGGGGCCTCTCGTGTAGATTCAATACTGTAGATTTAGCCACGTTTGTCACGGACTGAACGGGGGAAATAATGATTTGGGCGTAATGTTTGCTATAAAACCCATTGTCTTCTAGCTCTCGCCGGGATGGTCGAAAGTACTTTGTTGGAACAGAGATTGGACGGCAAAATTCATAGGCAACATGTGGTTAGTAGTTTTATTAAACTTTTATCGTACATTTGTATTCAGTGGGCGGCGCCATCTTGTTTAGCGGTTACGACATCCGGTTAGCATTGATGGTTCTCAAACATTAACTTTAGACTAGCATATGATTTTGAAGTTACTGTTACTGTATTAGATGTAATTATTGTAATTGATCATTAATTGTAAAACAATATTAATTTGATAACAGTGGATAATAGGTGCATTAGTTAACGTTGGCGTATAACTCAGTGATTGTAATACACGATTGTTAACATTAGTTAACAATGAGATGAGTGACAAGAATAAATGCGTGCATGCATAACTCAGTGAGTGTAATATATGAGTAATTTGATCATGTTTATATTACATGTATTAGGGGCATTGATTAACAGCAACGTACATAGCGTATACGTGGCGTTGTAGAATATGTATACATTGCTACTCATCATTAGTACAGCTTACATATATTGATTGAATAATGATTTGTTTGGGTAATGATAATTATGCAAGATTGTTATGTTTGTCAACCGACATCTAAAACGTGTGTATAATTACAGCCTAAGCCATCCAGGTTTGGAAATAAGCCATACAGGATATAAGCCATCCAGGGTTGGAGTAAGCCATCTAGGTTTGGATATCCAGGAGTGGAGCTAAGCTTCCACGATTAACGTTACAAGCGGTGGAGACGGTCCCCGTACCTGCGCAGCCAGGTTTTACTAACGACAACCCCCGGGACACAAGGTGGGCCCGTTACCAATCCTCACTGGAGGAATATCACGCACAATCTCAGTGGAGGTTAACTATCATTGCATCGCGTCATCAACCCTTACAGAAGGCATTTGATGACAATCATCCATTGAATTCGCGCATCATCATCTTCATGAGCTCTCGCGCATCACAGTTATCGCGCTAGATCAACATTGTTATAGCTTTAACAACACTTTAGTGTCTTAGACATTCAGTATTTATAACAATACTAAGAACGTCTTAAACGTTCAGGAGAACATTCTTTTCATAGTTCATTTGTGTATTCGCTTGTTTTGTTAGATAATTGTATATATATTAAACATATTTTAAAGTTGCATTAAACTGATGTAAATGAATTCACCGTCATTGATTCTTTCCTGAGTTAGCCCAACCACTAAGGTCATCCTGTGACAAACACGTCTTAGATTTTCAATGAATTTGTTTTTCGAACTGCCACTAATCCAACTATGCAAGACGTTTGTCACCGTATTCCTTGCGATAAATGTTAACAACCACAAAGAACATTCAAGTAATGGGAGGGAGAGGCATACAATTAATGCAATTCTCTAGAGATTCTCATTCCATCAAAAACGTTGATGTTGACATATTTTACAAATACACGTACCACAATCCAATCTAACGGCCGAAAATTCTCACTGAAGTAGCAAACGTCGTGAGATGCGGCAGCACATCAAAATTCTCACTGAAGTAGCAAACGTCGTGAGATGCGGCAGCACATCAAAATTCTCACTGAAGTAGCAAACGTCGTGAGATGCGGCAGCACATCAAAATTCTCACTGAAGTAGCAAACGTCGTGAGATGCGGCAGCACATCAAAATTCTCACTGAAGTAGCAAACGTCCTGAGATGCGGCAGCACATCAGAAGTCTCACTGAAGTAGCAAACGTCGTGAGATGCGGCAGCACATCAGAAGTCTCAATGAAGTAGCAAACATCAGAAGTCTCACTGAAGTAGCAAACGTCGTGAGATGCGGCAGCACATCAGAAGTCTCAATGAAGTAGCAAACGTCGTGAGATGCGGCAGCACATCAGAAGTCTCACTGAAGTAGCAAACGTCGTGAGATGCGGCAGCACATCAGAAGTCTCACTGAAGTAGCAAACGTCGTGAGATGCGGCAGCACATCAGAAGTCTCACTGAAGTAGCAAACGTCGTGAGATGCGGCAGCACATCAGAAGTCTCACTGAAGTAGCAAACGTCGTGAGATGCGACAGCACATCGGAAGTCTCACTGAAGTAGCAAACGTCGTGAGATGCGGCAGCACATCAGAAATCTCACTGAAGTAGCAAACGTCGTGAAATGCGGCAGCACATCAGAAGTCTCACTGAAGTAGCAAACGTCGTGAGATGCGGCAGCACATCAGAAGTCTCACTGAAGTAGCAAACGTCGTGAGATGCGGCAGCACATCAGAAGTCTCACTGAAGTAGCAAACGTCGTGAGATGCGGCAGCACATCAGAAGTCTCACTGAAGTAGCAAACGTCGTGAGATGCGGCAGCACATCAGAAGTCTCACTGAAGTAGCAAACGTCGTGAGATGCGGCAGCACATCAGAAATCTCACTGAAGTAGCAAACGTCGTGAAATGCGGCAGCACATCAGAAGTCTCACTGAAGTAGCAAACGTCGTGAGATGCGGCAGCACATCAGAAGTCTCACTGAAGTAGCAAACGTCGTGAGATGCGGCAGCACATCAGAAGTCTCACTGAAGTAGCAAACGTCGTGAGATGCGGCAGCACATCAGAAGTCTCACTGAAGTTAGCAAACGTCGTGAGATGCGACAGCACATCGGAAGTCTCACTGAAGTAGCAAACGTCGTGAGATGCGGCAGCACATCAGAAATCTCACTGAAGTAGCAAACGTCGTGAAATGCGGCAGCACATCAGAAGTCTCACTGAAGTAGCAAACGTCGTGAGATGCGGCAGCACATCAGAAGTCTCACTGAAGTAGCAAACGTCGTGAGATGCGGCAGCACATCAGAAGTCTCACTGAAGTAGCAAACGTCGTGAGATGCGGCAGCACATCAGAAGTCTCACTGAAGTAGCAAACGTCGTGAGATGCGGCAGCACATCAGAAGTCTCACTGAAGTAGCAAACGTCGTGAGATGCGGCAGCACATCAGAAATCTCACTGAAGTAGCAAACGTCGTGAAATGCGGCAGCACATCAGAAGTCTCACTGAAGTAGCAAACGTCGTGAGATGCGGCAGCACATCAGAATAATATGACGCTTCCTGAGTGAACTTCGGAAATTCGATGTATTATAATAATGGTGTATTATTTAATTCGAGTTTGTTTGTTTGTTTTCTTTTTTAATTTATTTTAAAAATATTCACACACCAAACTGAGTTGTTCTTTATTCTTTTAACATCGCACTATCAACATAACTTAACATATTAACGGTACCACTAACATTACTGAATAGTAGCCCTGGTGCGGCACTAAACATGACAACTATATGTAAAATCAGTTTAGAAAAATGAGTCTTTCTTTAAAATAAAATTCTCTGAAACAAAGATTCTTGTACCAAAGTAAAATAAAAAAACTTTACAAATAAATGTCAATGCATAAACGACCCAATTTCATAAACACATATACACTGTGCAACCATCTTATACTTTGCAATGTGTTGTCTGTAGCTACAGGAGACGCCACATACGTCTTCAAAAGTGTTCTCAACGTGACACTGACACAAGTATCTCGTTCGTCCATTTTTCTACCTTTTTTAACCTGATTCCTCCTTCCGGATTGAATGACACTCCGCATTCGTGTTTTAAATATTTTTCGTAAATCTTCTCTAAATCTGGACGCCTGTATCATATTTCAGGATATTTATTTTGTTTGTGCATGTAAAAACATGGCGATGACTCTGAATTATCAGAGAACTATTTTCAGACACTGCTTATTTACGTTAGATTACATTGTGTCGATAGAGTGTTTCGATTGAATTATTTTAATGTGTTCGTCTGTGCAAAGAATATTAAGAGCCAATTTGACTGCCAGAAACTAAGTAAAAAGCGACTTGATCCGACTTGTAGTCTTTGCTTGACTTATCGTAATGCAAGGAAATAATTTGCCAACTAAAACACAAGTCAGGACGCAGACATATTTAAAAAAACACTTGATTAATGGTCGCAGAATAAAGGACAAAAGAAAAGGATGAGATTAGCACTTAGCCTTGATAGGGGCGAATTGCATCCTGTCTGGCTGCTCATCAGTCATTAATCAAAACACCCCTTTGTATCATAAACAGAATGGTCCAAATTCCAAGAAAGGACAGTCCATTATACATTCATGGCAGGGTAAGAGTTAAAGGATGATGAAGGGCCTTTAGAACAGTACAAAACCGGAGTAGTCCTATACGAAGACAAAAGGCTGGATACGCGCGGAGAAGCTAAGAAAACATATTGAAAGTGCAAAGATCTTCATAGAAAATAAAAAGACAAGAACGAAAACTAAAGATGCGAAATAGAGGAAGAAAAAAATCGGGATAGAGAAGAAGAAAGTGGAAAAATATATCGTTCGAGTCATATTAATCTTATTTAGTTTTCTATTAATGTGTCTCCATTTACATATAATTGTGTATTCAAAACCGAAATGTTGACAACGTATTCTTAAAACAGTTAGACATGTATATCAACAACTTATCAGTATGCGTATTATATGCATTGCAGATAAATGACCGTTACTGATGTTACTAATGGTATACAACTTGTGACTCGATCCATTTTGCATATGTGTATATTTTAAATACTAGTATACACATATGCAAATGGATCCCGCCAACAACAGTCAAATCATATTTACATCGCGTCTAAACCTACTGAGGACGATGTATATATATAACTTACATATTTTGAGAATCCAAACACTTTAGACACAATATAAATGGTTTTAATCAGCCAGACCAAACCCCGAAACTGGAGTGTTGAATTAAGTTACCAACAAATTCATTTTTCGCATATTCAGTCACGGGTATTTTTTAGAAACACGTGAATAAACATTTACTTTAAATCAGTAAATACACATTACTATTTATGACTGGAAAACCTTGACAGTTTTTTGATACAGTTGTATAGTGTAATTTTGACGTTATTTGGCGGGTTAGTGTATTTTATGTTAAATATGTTGCAACTTACAAACTCATATCTGCAGTCTAGTCACGGTAATACATACACTTCTCAAAACTGCTAACTACACCGCTCACGTTTTGGGTTATATATATCGATGGGTTGAATGTTTTTCAATAAAATAAAAAGGAAATACCAATTCAATCATTTTTACATCATTTCATTTTATTTTTTTCATGGGCAATGCTAGAACTAAACCACAATAAGCAATTACAAACGACCCATGTAAACACTAAAGTCACACTTTTATGAACAAGAAATGAAAAGTGTGACTTTAGTGTTTACATGGGTCGTTTGTAATTGCTTATTATGGTTTAGTTCTAGCATTGCCCATGAAAAAAATAAAATGAAATGATGTAAAAATGATTGAATTGGTATTTCCTTTTTATTTTATTGAAAAACATTCAACCCATCGATATATATAACCCAAAACGTAGCGGTGTAGTTAGCAGTTTTGAGAAGTGTAGTACACCGGATATAGCTGCTAAAGTGATCAGGAAAGAAATCCACAAAATGGTGATCACAGTCAAATTTCGATCCGCAGTAAAAAGTATAATGTTTTTGTTTAAATTTTGAAATTCTGAATCGTACGATTTCATCATTTTGATATTAACTATGTATGTTCCAAAATTTGGCCTTGTAGGTTTTGAAATTAGTGAGTTATTTGCCAAATATCATGTACGTTAGTTTACAGAGTATAGCATTATTGTGTACAGGGGTTAGGTGTATGACATATACTGAAAGAAATAAGTTTAGCACGGTCTTTTGCATATCTAGCTTAAAGAAACTGAATGTTTATTTTATAATGTGAAGTATTTGATAACTTTGGCATGTCAGAAGGTGTTCTTGTTTTTCACTTATTATGTGTGATTCAAAGTACGTATTAGAGTTATTTCCCATTTATATAAAACAACATTTTTCACATTAAAAATAAGAATATTATCAAGAACAGGGTTAAACTTTATTAAATAACTATTCTGGGTTTCGAGTGATAAAAAACGCAAAAACAATTGACATTAACCTTGTCATTATAATGAAATTACGGACCAAAGTTTTAAATTTTAAAATCATCTCCCTTTATATTGAAATAAGAACGAAATTATAATTTCTGTAAAGCGGGTAAATTAAAACATGTTGCTATTTTTTCGCAGATATCGTTTAAAAATAATGTCCTGCATATACTTGTTAATTATGTTAATTATAGTGTTGATGGCGGCTGAAGCACATAGTCTTGAATCGGCTCAATGGGATTTACCATGTTATTTATGTGCTAAACTTATTTCTTTCAGTATAACTGAGTGTACGGGGTATAGTTTGAGAAATGTTATATCCCGAGGGAAATTCTAGATAAATCTGTAAATATGACATCTGTAAACACACTTGACCGATGTCCTAACGCCACCAATAGATGTGTGTGTGATATTACTTATAAAGTATCAAAGGTACGGTGAATCGTCAAGTAAAAGTAGTACCAAAGACATGATTGTAAACAAAACTAATGCATTAGTAATAAATTGATCGTGTTAGCTCTATTTCTTTCTAATTTTCGAATTAATTAATATCGCATAAATGATAAGTTTATACAGAATGGAAAGAATATTCAAGGTCCAATAATCATGTCAAATAGTAAAGCATTGATAGCTTAAACGAGCATTCATGAAATTAAATAATTTAAAATCCACAACACATGTATAACAGCCTCACAAAAAGTTCTTCCTGCAATGAGTTTCTTCCATACTTTTACTACTTAAAGGGACAGAATCTAATTTGATGACCAAATTTTGCGAGTATGGTTTTAGTGTCCCCATCTTTTAAGTTTAATTATGTAGTCATCAAATGACAAATAATTATAATTATTACAAAAGAGGGCAGCTAAATCTCCAAATACCTAACCATCAAGTTAAACAGTTGTTTAGAGTTATCTACTCCTGGTTTTGGATTTTAATGCAGGTAAGATTTTTACATTGATATATTTACATTGATACAATTGATCTTAATAAAATTCAGATTGCTACAAACAAGGATTCAACAACTTTCATATTCCAAACCTTAATATAAACCCGATTCATAAGACAGTGCCTTTATTGGTTTTTGCACTTCAAATGAAAACACGATGTTCATAGATTTAACAATGCGCCCTGCACATCTAACTTGTAATGCTGAAATTAATGGCCGCCGGTGCAGATTTTTACGAAACAGCTGTTCAGATCATAGCATATAGTTACTTCATCGTTAAACAACTCGACAAGCTGGACAATACGACCATGTATCGAGACAGTTAATAAGCATTTTTTCTTTTCTTTTCATATCCCACATAATGTGGAGCCTCCATGGACATGCCGGGCGACACATAGGGTCAACTTTGGAACAGCGAGTTCCCTTTTGCCTGTCTACACGCC
The DNA here is from genome assembly GCA_037043455.1 of Cyrtodaria siliqua. Taxonomy (NCBI): domain Eukaryota; kingdom Metazoa; phylum Mollusca; class Bivalvia; order Adapedonta; family Hiatellidae; genus Cyrtodaria; species Cyrtodaria siliqua. The sequence goes on along the minus strand of JAWPHD010017664.1, from coordinate 9,439 downwards.
CACATGCAACACGGGAATGTAGGTCGGTAATATATACACTAAACCGAATTGCTAAGTACCTACCTAAGAATATGTCAATAATATTGTCATTGTTTTGTTTATTTTGAGCTTGTTAAACTGCAAAATAACGAGTGTAAATCGTCTGCTCTGATTGCATGAACATATTTTAAAACTTTTAAGTCAATGTGTTTTCTTAGAAATAAGTTATAGCACTTATACAACTGGGTATATAGGATTTTATTAAGTACTTCGTATTATGAAGCTTTCGATGTTCCTTATTCTAAAATATGCCGTTAAAATTATTTTGACATCATGTTTTACTAGCATTACCACTACAAATGCGTTTGCACAAGAAATTTTCGAAATATTTAATGTAACGCTGAATTGTTTATTGTTTTTCTGCCACTGCTCTAGTTATGTGAGCGAGATGGGCACCTGAAACAATGCAGGGGTCATGATGAAGACCTTTAATGAACATGAACAAAACTGATAAAATGAACATGAATTGGGGTGATTTTACCCCTCTGCGTACACCCTCAAACGGGATCTGCAGTGCGCCCTATTCTTTGCCCCGGAACCAAACGGGGCTCCCGGAACCACACGGGAGACTTATGTAGACATGGTTAGGTATGTTTTGGTATCTATTTATGTAAAAATGTGTAATCATGTCCATTAATGCTCTATGCTAGTTCCGCATTAGCAGTGGTAGATTATCCGACAATGTAGTGTATTATGGCTCTCGCACTCGATATAGCAAAATACTGCTCTACTTGCTGCCTAACCTAGGTCAGTAGGATCTGGGGTTTAAGGACACATGGCAATCTTGAGTTTTATATTGCGAGTTTCTTAGATTTCTATCCCGAGCTGCTTTAGTCCCCACTTATATATATCAATGTCTATTACAGACCTTCTAGTATGACCTCACAATTACTATAGGCGTGTAGTCCCATGCTGTTTTATATAAACGTACATCGTTTCTACTGTGTAGCATATGCACTTGTCCGGAATATATATTCAGTTTTGGTTGACCAGTCCATATGCCTTAAATTACAGGACGTGCAGTCTTATGCCGGTCATATATAAGGCCATATTTCTGTTTTATCAGAATATGTCATTATTCCATAACTCGAGTTGTCCAGAATATATAGTACATAAGTGTTCTAGTTGTTGACACAGCTCCATTTACGGTCAAATGCTAATACATATTTGCGATAGGATTCAGGATGGATGTTTACAACTTTCTGCTATCAAATTCTCGTTTGTCCGTTTTCTTCAGACAGCTCAAAATTGGTCATAGCTGACACTCCCCGGTTATCGACACGTGCTTGCCCGCCTAAAGCTTCTCTTCTGGCGGGACACGTGCACACGTGTTGCCCACACGTGTTTGCGTGTCTTGGCATTGCCAGCACGTATCTGCCTAACATTGAATGAAAACGATATAGATTACATGAAGAATAAACATTAATTTATTATTATGCTTCCGATATCCGGAGTATAAATGTAAGTTAACATGTTTTAATCTCGATAATTTCTAAATATACTTCCGATTTTCCGGAGTCTAATATATTCAATGACCAGCCAATAGGGCGGCTGTCCAATTTATTTGAAAATATTCCCGATGTCCGGAATATTCTTATTCTTGACCTTCCGATATTCCGGAGGCTAAACTATTAAATGACCTGCCAAAATGCCGATTGTGTTTTTATACAGGGCGGCGGTCCAATTTATTTGAAAATATTTCCGATGTCCGGAATATACGTATTGATGCATTGTCAGAAAATGTCCTATTGTCCGAAATAAATAATTATACGTTGAACTGCCAATATTTCCGATTTTCCGGAATATGTAGTTGTATGTTCAACTGTCAATATTTCCGATTGTCCGATTTTAAAATATTCCCGATTGTCCGGAGTATATTTATTGTTGACCTTCCGATTTTCCGGAGGCTAAAATATTCAATGACCAGCCGTGTGTGTGTGTGTAGTTCGAAGGTTTAAAGTCCCTCCGCCAACTAACACGTCGAGATTACCCTGACGCGATGGGCACAATAGAGTCTGGACTTCTCTAGATGTGTATGTAGGTTGATCTGTTGTGTCGCTGCTGCTCTATGTAGTTTCGCTGTGGCGGTGAAGTGGTGGTCTGGTGGTCGAGGTGGCCTGCAGCCGCGAAGGTGGTTGTTCTACATCCGCTAGGGTGGTTGTCCTACAGCCGCTACTGGTCGGGTGTCCTTGTGTTTGGGGCCACACCCGTCACATTATGGCCCCTGCGCTGCAAACATCATCCGGATAGCTGTGTTGAGTCTCTACCCGTCTTCAGTTGTCTGACTACGGTCGAATGTAGGCCTCGGCGTCGATCCCTAACTATTACTAACTAGTTACTGCTACGTCGTTACTGCTACCCTGTATTGGTGGATCTCGGCTCCGGCCCGCGGACTTCTGTCTTCCAACTTCCAAGCGGGTTCACTGCTATCTGATGAATGATGATTGCCTTGACGGGGGCGCATGGGACATCTTCACTATCAGTCAAATGACACTCAGGCTCCTGAACCGAGACAAACCAGTTCAGAAGTACCAGTGTGTTGGTCACTATACGCGAATATAGTGCTTCACACCACCAGTAATGTTGTATAGGGCTGGCAAGGCGAACCCTATACAAACACCATGAGTGTCACTAGTGCCCTCTCCGCGACGTGCACGCTGTGAAGAACAGGAGAAGTTCAATGACCAGCCAAATTGCCGATCGTGTTTTATACAGGGCGGCAGTCCAATTTATTTGAAAATATTCCCGATGTCCGGAATATACGTATTGATGCATTGTCCGAATTATTTTTTTTATCCGAAATAAGTAGTTATGCGTTGAACTGTCAATATTTCCGATTGTCCGGAATAACTAGTTGTATGTTCAACTGTCAATATTTCCGATTGTCCGATATATGAAACTCTTGAAGTTGATCTGTCAATACCTCCGTTGTCCGGAAGATGAAATAAATGTTGAATTGCCAACATGTCCGAGGAATAAGTAACTATAAGTTCAACGGTCAATATTTCTGATTGTCCGGAACCTAATGAACATATGTTGAACTATCACTTTATGTATGCATTATTAACTATAATGCCATATTAAATACATAAAATCAGCCATGGCCAATTATGCTAAAAAATAATTAAAGATGATTCTCAGTCAGTCTTTTCTGTTGTTTTTTTATGAATCCCACCGTTTTTGTAATAAGTGAAAAATATGCGCATAAAACATTTATCTTGAGCCTTATTTCCGTTTATACAAAATGCATACGGTTTCTACATGATTTCATGCAATTATATATTTGTTTACAAGTATCAAATACAAATTCGTTATTATTACACGCAACTATATACCAATCACAGGATGACCTTAGTGGTTGGGCTAACTCAGGAAAGAATCAATGACGGTGAATGCATTTACATAAATTTAATGCAACTTTTAAAATATGTTTAATATATATACAATTATCTAAAAAAAACAAGCGAATACACAAATGAACTATGAAAAGAATGTTCTCATGAACGTTTAAGACGTTCTTAGTATTGTTATAAATACTGAAAGTCTAAGACACTAAAGTGTTGTTAAATCTATAACAATGTTGATCTAGCGCGATAACTGTGATGCGCGAGAGCTCATGAAGATGATGATGCGAGAATTCAATGGATGATTGTCATCAAATGCCTTCTGTAAGGGTTGATGACGCGATGCAATGATAGTTAATCTCCACTGAGATTGTGAATGATATTCCTCCAGTGAGGACTGGTAACGGGCCCACCTTGTGTCCCGGGGGTTGTCGTTAGTAAAACCTGGCTGCGCAGGTACGGGGACCGTCTCCACCGCTTGTAAACGTTATTCGTGGAAGCTTAGCTCCACTCCTGGATATCTAAACCTAGATGGCTTACTCCAACCCTGGATGGCTTATATCCTGGATGGCTTAGGCTGTAATTATACATACATTTTAGATGTCGGTTGACAAACATAACAATCTTGCATAATTACCATTACCCAAACAAATCATTATTCAATCAATATATGTAAGCTGTACTAATGATGAGTAGCAATGTATACATATTCTACAACGCCATGTATACGCTATGTACGTCGCTGTTAATCAATGCCCCTAATACATGTAATATAAACATGATCAAATTACTCATATATTACACTCACTGAGTTATGCATGCACGCATTTATTCTTGTCACTCATCTCATTGTTAACTAATTTTAACAATCGTGTATTACAATCACTGAGTTATACGCCAACGTTAACTAATGCACCTATTATCCACTGTTATCAAATTAATATTGTTTTACAATTAATGATCAATTACAATAATTACATCTAATAAAGTACCTTCAAAATCATATGCTAGTCTAAAGTTATGTTTGAGAAACATCAATGCTAACCGGATGTCGTAACCGCCAAACAAGATGGCGCCGCCCACTGAACACAAATATACGATAAAAGTTTAATAAAACTACTAACCACATGTTGCCTATGAAATTTGCCGTCCAATCTCTGTTCCAACAATGTACTATCGATGATCCCGGCGAGAGCTAGAAGACAATGGGTTTTATAGCAACATTACGCCCAAATCATTATTCCCCCCGTTCAGTCCGTGACAAACGTGGCTAAATCTACAGTATTGAATCTACACGAGAGGCCCCTTATACAATTTTGCCGTTTAAGGAAAATATACCTATACGTTTACATGCATTAGCACACAACTAAACTTATGACACGGCCTCTCTGGCGGCCACTTAAAATGTGCACGCTTTTACGTGTTACATGAATAGATCATGAATATTGTGAAATTGTTTCAACTCGAACAATAGATTTTGGGTGTAACCGATAACTTACAAGAGCTATGTGCGACCAGTACGCTCTACCCGTGACATTTTGTGACAGTGGGATAGCTGGAAAATGAATGGCTTAGTTATAATGTTAAGGTGGGTTGTTGCGTATTGACATGTTTTCGCATACTTCATATCCTGAACCCTAGATTGGATTTCGATCAAATTTGGCAGAGAGCATCAGTATGAGGTGTAATTTCGCATACTGTCATCATGTTCCGGTTCGTTTTCCTAGGACAGAATGAACTATAATAAGTGAGAATTACATATGGTGCACATTTTAACAGGGTACAAAACACCTGTGCAAGCTGGATGACTGTAACTCAAATTGTTATAAACAAGGGCGCGGCAAAAATATTCCATCTACGAAGGCCTTAGTTTGGCTACGTCAGTGGCGATAACTCAGCCGTTATAGGTCTTTATAGTTTCGCTCTTGTTCGTCCATATGTACGCCCGTACGTACGTCCCGAAAACGTGTTTCGCGTGCTCAGCGAAAACGAAATTCACTCTCATTCATGAAACTTCACACAAATATTAAGTAGCATTGAAGTAATACATTGATCTATGATGTTTTATTGTATCATCCCCCATATAAAATCTACAATCTCACATTTATATAGCGTTTTAAAAGAAGGGGAAAAGGAACTACTTTTTATACGGTCTACTTTCTAATGGAACAGGCAGATTTTTTCCGGCTATTTACCGTTGTTATGCCTATAATATTTTAATAGGGGATTTATGAAAATCCCCTTAACGGTATCAACTTTTGTCCACATACTATCAGTTTGAAAAAAATTATCCCTTTGGTTTCCGATTTCGGCCAAGTACATGAGAGTCGAGCTTAAGGAATGGGAAACCAGTCTATACTTCCGCTGATAGGCATGGTAAATTCACTTCGGGCCTCTTCGGCGATGTCCCTTGTCTGGGTGCCATTCGCAACATCTCGCAATCACCGAATAATGACGGAATTGAACGACTATGTACGATCAAAGACATCGGAACTCTTCGTTAATTTCCGCAATTGCAGAGGATGAATCAATATTGGCCAATTGTCTCGCCAGTTACCATTAATCGATAAATACGACTAAACAGATTTTTTTCAATTGATTTGGGTTTTAAAAAACTCTATTACTCGACTACGCAGGTCTTGCGTAAGTGTCAGGAGTCGTGGAAACAGACTAACGTATTAAATTATATACTAGTTAATGATGACGTCATCTAATTGTCACTGTGGCGTAGTGGTAAACACGTTCGCCTGTCATGCAAAATATCCGAGTCCAAATCTCGTAATATTATTTTATTTAGTAATTATATTATTTTGTAACTGTAATAATTAATTGAAAACTTTTAAAGTGAATTTTGGTCTTTGATTTAGATTATAATGATAAACCGAGAACAAAACACCCTAATGGCCCCAGTTTCCATCATTTCCATGAATACTTTTGACAATACATGTACATTATATATTACTATATTTTTTTTAAACTAAATAAGAATTTAAAACGCAGTTTATAATTAGAAAATTAGTTGAGAAATACATATTCTACAATCGAAGCACTTTTATGATAAGGCTTTTCACATGCAAACCTGGCAAACAAGTTTAATAATATATTATTATTTGTTTCAGTTAAACGTAACATTTTGTAATGAAAACAAACGCAGAGAGTTTTGATTCAGATTTATCAAATAAATTACCTTTTTTTTTATGTCACATTATAACTTGTGCTTTTGGTTTGAGTCATGAACAGTTTAAGCATGCATACATTCTATATGTATGCTTATCTTCTAGATTACTAGTTACCTACTTCCCGCGATCAAGATGCAGAATTATGCTTTAAACATATGGTTGCATGAAATGAAATATGGATCTTTTTGAATTACCTCGATAATACTTACCCGTATACGAAGTATAGCATGTGTATGTTAATCTGAGTTTTGATGCCATGCAAGTTTGTATTTTCTCGGCAAACGTATTCTAACTGATATACGAGTAAATGTGTTTATTTGTATATCATACTCATATTTACAAGTGCACGTTTACATTTAACCGATGATCGATTATAGGCTTTATGATGATCTTAATCGGATGCCTAACAAACCGATTATGGGTTTAAAACAATCGAATAAATCGGTACTTCACTTGCGTTAACATTAAATATTTCAAAAGCATCTTTTGCAAAAGCATTTATGGTGATGTTTGTGGTGCTAGTAAAATATAATGTCGAAATAATTTTAGTTGGCATATTTTACAATTCGGAACATCGAAAGCTGCAATAATTCAAAGTACAAAAGTACTTAACAAAATCCGAACGTGTTCTTAGAAATTCTATCTAATGCATCATTGTACAAAGTCAACCAATCTTTCCCAGGTAATGCGCGTATTATTACAAACTAGACGTTGGTATGGGTGTATTAGAATTGTTGTTTCGTACACAATAAAGTTTAAAAAAACAAACAACTAAAAACATAAAACCTTGGGCTTTTCCTAACACTGTTAATGCATTATGTAGTTCACTTTGTAAGGAGCGACATCGTTAATAATCTGATCTGACAATTGCATCCGATTACCTACGTTCATGCACCTTTGCAACATCTAGATTGACTTAACTTTTATTTCAATTCTTTTATTTCAATTTTCATCCCAGAACACGTGCATGTGAATCTCTGTCCTTTTTTTACATAAAAAGAAAGATGAGTGCAATATCCTCAATTATACAGTCTGATATTTTAAGGAAATAGATATATAAAAGTAGATACTGAGCTAATTTTACATTCGATCTCCATGTCAGCAAAATTGTGTTAACAGTATTTTTACAGCGAAAATGTCAAACTACATGAAACTCCAAATTATGTGTAATTTATATAAATTGTAATAAAAAAATGATTGGAACCTAGATCTATATATATTTAACAAAAAATGAGAATTATGACATACTTTTTTTTATCTTGATTTTTTTTTTTTTTGCTAAAGTAAAAGGTGGGGGGGGGGGGGATACTGTCCATATATGTTTGCTTTTTAAAGTAAAAAGACGAATGAGGATGACTGACGTGGCGCAGTCGGTAGCGCTGCGGATTTGTAATCGGAGGCCCCGGATTCAATCCTCCGTGGTGCCACTGAGTTTCGTCGGTGTGTTCTTGGGCAGGACACTTTCCCTTAGCCTCGTCCGTCGGATGAGGACGTAAACCGGGCGATCCCGTGTATAGGTCTATCCTCCGAGCACGTTAAAGAACCATAGGAATCTATTCGATAATGAGAGTAGGGCACGGTTCCCGGATTCCTATGTATCCTTCCCCTCTCTCTGGGGCGGCTCTAAATAACCTATACTGTGTTGATGAGCCGTTAAACAACATTCAATTCAATTCAATTGTTTGTGTATGTTTTCAATATATATTATATTATATATACATTACATATATATATATATATATATAGGTAATCGAAAATTAATCTTTGTTTTTCAATAGATGTAATGTTATGAATAAAATGGTGAAAATGTTCAGTGACTCTATTTTTCCTCTTTTTAGTGACATTTTGGAGTTAGAAATATATGTCATGTTCAAAGACGTCTAGTGGAAATAAAATGTGATGGCCTACCTTTTTTTGATAATTTTGAATCTAAATGATACCAAAGAAATTTTAAGTATCAATGCAATACAAATCTCAGTACTACGTCATTTCCTAGCCAACCCCACAATCGAAAAACAAAAAAATCGTATTTTTAAATCAAAAGGATAAATTTTACTCTGAGCTACACATATATATTTTGTTGACACCAAAAATGACCACAAATGACGTAAACAATATGAAGGAAAAAAAAGGCTTAACATTTGATATTTTACCATCTTAAATCCTACATTATATCCATATCTATGAGGCGCCATACGTGACTATATGTTGTAAGATAAATATATACGTTGTGTGTAAAATATATATACTGAATACAAAAATATATATGATACAGACAAATATATACGTTACTCCGAAATATATATATTGAATACAAATTATATATGATACAGACAAATATATACGTTACTCCGAGATATATATATTGAATACAAAATATATATGATACAGACAAATATATATGTTACTCCGAAATATATATATTCTGTTCAAAAATATATATCATACAAATATATATGTTACTCCTAGAAATATATATTCTGAAAAATATATATTCTGTTTTTAAATATATATTGTAGACGCAAATATATACGTGGTCTGAATATATGTTTTTCCTAATTTATATATTGTAGACGCAAACATTTATATGTTATACCGAAAAATATATTCGGTTTATAAAAATATATTGTCTGGTACTTAATATATTGAAGATGAAAATATTTGAGATGGAAATAAATAGTTTCTCTAAAATAAATATATTGCAGACACAAATATATCAATGAAAGATCGATAAATAAATGGTGCGAACTTCTGGGTGACCGAAACTAAATACATATGTGTTTTCCAAATATATATGCCTTCTGCAAATATATACGTTGGCATAGACTGTGCTGCAAATATATACGTTGGCGTAGACTGCTACACTGTCCCGTTTTT
>JAWPHD010017663.1:0-43514 GCA_037043455.1 Cyrtodaria siliqua | reverse complement strand
GTCACTTTTATTATTCCATATAATTCTATTAGGAATTAATTCACAATAACGATAGCAATTTCATTGATACTTCAACAATTCCACAATTTGAATCAAGTTATGAGATCAAATGACCATACACAGCCCTATATAATTTCATGTAAAATAGAAATAATGCTATTTATTACAGCAAGAAAGTTAGACAGCAAAAAAGAGTAGTATATATATGTAACTTTATTTTCAAATGTAATTTCTGTCTAGCTATATTCAACCAAATCGTGAATGACAGTGTGTCTAGCACTCGTACTACATACCCAGTGAATAAATTAATATCGGAATCTGAAGCACGAATGCGCACTTGTGGCAAACCGCTAAGGGCAAACATTCAATAAATTGACGCGTTTGTCGATTTTGTTGTTAATGTATCACTGGGGTAAGCCATGTATTAGCGCAAATGGATGCTCGACGAAAACCAGGCATGGAAGCGCAACGAAGTGGTATCGGTTTCGCCACGAATAGTGAATGAATGAATAGTATTTTACGGCACGTCGACACATAAATAGGTCATATCATGCGAAAAGTGAATACTACCTGTATTCGGTTGTTATTCGACATAACAATGACTTTGTATAAAACATCTCACTGTTTTCTGACGAATGCAATTCTTATGTCATGGATTATTCTCTTTTACAGCGTCACGGTTTTGCTACGACATTACAGGGTTACCAATGGAGGTTATTATAGCTACCAGTAGGTTGGCGAGTATGATGTATGTTTTTTGAGAAAGGATCTTCTAGATACATAAATTAAGTAGATGACAGTACATATATGGAAGCCGAAAATGATAATTCCATGCTAGCGAGAACACCAATGCTCTGACAACACTAAGAATTACTTTCACCATCACTAGCAATGCCATTCAATACGTCTGATAACAGCTTATTTCCGCCTATAAGTGGTGCTTGTTGTAGCACAAACCCACCTAAGCCTAGAGTAAACTGCAAAGAATGTACTTGCTCTACATCATCGAAAGGTAATTGGTATAGGCATGCACAATATGTATATCAGGAACAATCAATCACGTAATTATATTTGACCTTAAAATTGATTCATCATAATGTGAAACTTATTTGCTTGGTGTTTTCGAGTCCGTTTACTAATATTAGTAAATAATATTAGTACAGGTATAATGCATCAAGGCAATTCTGCCAGATTTACATGCTCTTTTGAAACAAGCAGTTCTTTGAACAGGTACTTTAGCATGGACAAGTTTACAAACATGTAGAGTCAATGTCATACTCTTGCAGGGTGTGCAATAAATCATAAATTTATATACATTTAAGAAGAGTGTCCGGCGACATGTTTTGACATGTTCCGGATTTAATAAAGACATGTAGACATGTTTAAATGCCCGGTATTTGATACCCAACTAAAACATAAATCCAGTTATGACGACAACATGAGAGGTAAACATAGAAAAAAAGGCCACCGTTCTGTGCTTGTGGAAACTCGTTTTTGTGGAAGTCTGCATTAACACCAACAAGAAGTCTTGCATAATCCACAGATTTAATATTTAACTTGGGTTAAATATTTCATTGTTGTAGTTTCTTTTAGACTTCGTAAAATGTGTAAACGGTGGTGCGTATAGGATAGTGTCGACACTAAGTACCAATATTAAATAGAGATTATTTAACTACTGGGATCGATAATAGGGAAATCCTTCACGACATGGTAGACTTGTGGTTATTTTCATGAGCGAGCGTATAAAGTGAGTGGAAAAACAAAACACGACTACCATCGAGTGAAGGATTTTTCTATAATCGAACCCAGCAATTAAATAATCCATTTATTACATTATCACGTTATTACGTTTTCGGCGGATGACGTCGACGTCAGCAACATTTTATTGATGTCATAAATCAACGTCACAGTTAGTTTTATTTGTGTTCTGAGTTAGATTTATTACATTATCACGTTATTACGTTTTCGGCGGAAGACGTCGACGTCAGCAACATTGTATTGACGTCATAAATCAACGTCACAGTTAGTTTTATTTGTGTTCTGAGTTAGTTATTAATACTCAGCTATTATGAATATTTTTTCACTTAGAAATTCCATAGTTATGTAATTTAACTTATTATAAACGTTTCATATATTGGAATTTACATTACAATAACATACATAGGAAATATTAAATAATATTAATATGACGGTTATGGCTGCTATTTATTAGTAACTAGTTATGAAGATTTAGTAGCGTCGCAGTAGTCTTTGACACAAGTGTGTACTTGGACCAGCCTACCCAGTCCGCATGAAATTATGTATGAAATAGTGTGTTGGCATTTAATAACGTTTGATGATATCTCATATTCGAACAGGAGATATCAACACATGTTATTTAAACAATCAATACCACACACCATGCAGATTATATTCTAAATTGTTCTCCTACTGAACAGCTAAATAAAGCTCTGTCTTTATCAAAACAATTCTGTACTTAATCTGTAATCTCTTTCGTCAAGGCTCGGTGCGGATTTGATTGCAAGCTTATTGTTAAACATAACGTAAAGGCTCGGTGCGGATTTGATTGCTAGCTTATTGTTAAACATAACGTAAAGGCTCGGTGAGGATTTGAATGCTTGTTTATTGTTAAATATAACGTAAAGGTTCGGTGCGGATTTGAGTTTTTTTTATTGCTAAATAAAACATGTTAATTTAACTGTGTACATATGTGTAGATAGTAAATAATTACTGCTATGGTAAAAATGGAATAATGAAAGTATGTAACGTTTGATGTTTGTCTACAATCTTGTCTTGTCGTGCCCTCAATGGTTTGTTCTCTTGTTGCTCTGGCTTCTGCCAAGTCATTGTGCTTTCTACGCTATTTTTTTTTGTGTATTTATATATACACCAGGATCTCTGTGTTTTACTTATATTGCTTATCAATGCTGCCTTGTTGGTTAGAGGATAGTTCGTGGCGAGGATTTCTTTATTTACACTGTCCCGTTTTATTGAGATGACAGTAGGGTAATTGTGAGGTTTGGTGCAGGAGGATCTTTGTGTTTTGCTTATATTGCCTATTAATGCTGCCTTTGTGGTAAGAGAATAGTTCGTGTCGGGGATTTCTTTATGTACACTGTTCTGTTTTATTGAGATGACAGTAGGGTAAGTGTGAGGTTTGTTGCACCTTAGAACCTGGTTTAAACCCCCAGCGTCCTTTTTTGCCAATGACCGTTCCGAGGCGGTAGCCCTATTGTCAACCCTTTTGTGTTTGTGATGTCTAATTTGGCATTTTGTTCATCTTTAAAGTTGTTCTTTGCTTCTGTGTGTCTTTGTGTTTAACTGTCGTCCTTGAATGCTACTTTTCCTTTCGATTTTGGTATCCATATTTAGAATAATATGTATAATAATCATGATTACTTGTAAAATCACGTTAATTTATATTGCACGATTCATTTTATCTTATAAATATTGTTGTCTATGTCATAATTAATTCATATAGTACAAGAACTTCAGTGTTGCTGTTTATATTTTGTTCATACATGTGTATATGTATTTGTGCTACTATTGGCATTATTACAGTGTTGGAATCCTTTCAAATTTGGAGGAAAATAAATAACCAGTGAACAAAAAATGATTATATTTCAAATATTGAGATGCGACTTGTTTAATAACCAACGGAAAGGTTGCCCTCAATAAAATGCACATGCTATACTGAACTGCATTGTCAGAGTGCCGTTATATTAAATAAAACGCGTGTCAATGCATTACAATGAAATCCATTAGTTAAATTTGATTGTTCAAGTACCCAAAATAGAGTGAATAACTAGTAATCGATCACGTATTATGATGAATTCCGAACCAAAGGTATCTGTATTCAGTGAAAATAATGCCAACGGCAAATTCCCCAGTCCGTAACAAAAGGCGCCTCGTGTATAACAAAGGTCTACATAATACTTCAAATAATGTTATAAAGTTTACCAGCATTGCCAGTTGTATAGATCCGAAAAAAGCGTATGGCTGCATTAAAACAGCATTATTGTGGACTAAGTCTGCTTTAGCTGAATTTAGCATTATGTGGTCCGCGTATTAACTTTCATACCCCATCCAACCCCTTTTCCAAGAAGGGTTGGCTGGGGTATGAAATAAAACCTTAATTTCGGCTTAAAAAGTCTGCATATTGTAATTTAAAATAATAAACCATTTAATAGCATTTTATCAGGTTATCGCATTTTTTCAGTAAAAAGTGTTTTTTTAAACGTGTTTTATTGTCGAAATATCCGTTATAAAATCCTACTAATATAAGCTTTCCATCGCTTAATGGAATTAAGGCAGGACCACGTAATGGAGTTCAACTTTGTATAGCAAAACAGGAAGTGTGTGTTGTCTTTTTCATTTTTTAACTTCTATTTACATTGGAAACAATACCAGCGACAGATTTGCTAGCCCATATAACATAAGGCTCGTCAAGTTAAACGACGGTTTATTATATAATATGCTTTGTCTGTAACAGACGCAATCGACGTTATATAAATTCACTTAAATGTTTTATTTGGCATAACATGTACATATGTATTGCCTTAACAAGGCAGAATACAATACAACATATTTTAGAGAAGAGTACAAACAAACCTATTTCGTTCAGAGAAGGAATACATATATTACAGTGGACTAGTTATAGTTAGTACTTTCAATCAATGGCATTGTATCACATGCTATCACCATTATCAATATTGTGCTTAAAGAGCATTTATATTTAAGGAATAATATAAACTGGGAACTCCTAATATAAATACATGGTGTCATTAACATCAATGACATTATTTACATGTTACATCTAATAACTTTGTTTTTTTTTTCTTCCAGACCCTTATTTGGGACGTATGAAGCCTCGAAACCGACATTTAAGGTTTATATTTACTGGTGTGATTCTCTAGTTAAGTCACACATTTGGCAGTATCGTTAACGTGCACATGATATGGGACTCCATGTACACGAGATCAGCGGCTTTACATCCTCGCTGAAATATGACATTTTTTCACAGTACCTTGCCCGAGTGAGGTACTGCGTTTGTGTGTTTTAAAATTCCCAGACTCAGCCCCTGGAGAGTTTCAAATAATATTGTGTTAACTACTCGTCCACGTCAATATGTTAGTTAATATGTATTGATAAAATGCGATGTTTATAAAAGTCTAACGCCTCAACAAGTATCCATATTTGCTGATTTTGATATGTATAACCGTATAAGATACCAACTCTCAATTATTCAACGCATATTCAACAATGGTGCTGTGGTAGAGCCTTTATGTGTCTATTCCGCGTTTTCTTGACGTGCCTTATTAATTTGACAGTAAAACATAAAGACAATGACGCATGACACTATTTTCGTGACGAGTCTGATAAACACACACACACACACACACACACACACACACACACAAGGCACGCACGCACATACGCACACACACATACACACACCAAACACCCGTTCCACAGCTAATGAGTAATCACAATAAAGGGTAAAACGATTGCACATTATATCTGTGTCTTGAAAATTTCTTTGTTATGAATAATGAAAAGTAATTACAAGTTTACCCTTTATTAAGTTTACTCTTTAGCTGTGGATCGGCTGTTTTGTGTGCGTGTATGTGTGTGTATGTGTGTGTGTGTGTGTTTGTGTGCGTGCGTGCGAGCGTTGTGTGTGTGTGTGTGTGTGTGTGTAGAGTTATGACCCTTGGTTTTGCTAATAAATGCTATGTTTTGCCTTGTGAACACTCTAGCACATTATTTGGTCTTTACCAAACTTGCACATTTGTTAATAACAATGAAACCTTGGACGTGTTTAAAAACCAGCCAGATTGGATAATTTACACTGGAGTTACAAATATGAACCTTGATTTTCTAAAATATGCTATAATTTGACCTCGTTAACACGATAGGGCCTTCATTTTTCATCATCTCACGCAACAATTAATTTTCCATAGGGTCCCATTGTAATGCTTTTGTTCGAGGCATAGAGATAAACAGATTTTGCAACATGTGTTAATGCTTAAATTCTTCATTGATCCAATATCTGCAAGTTAAAAGACATTTAACAAATATTTACCAGATTGACCTTTTTTTAATTTCATGTTTGAAAATTAAGAAAAAAGTACAACCCAGTGGTGATTAGACCCATGATGTGTAAAATGAGGCAAAATTTGCTATAAATGTTATATCAACATGCATTTTTTTGTAATCTCTTCCTAAAATGCTGTCGATTTAGAACTTGGTAAAGATAAATCAATGTACCCTGTAAAATGTAGAAAAGCTGACTTGTTTTTTAAATCTACTTCCTTCATCTGTTGGGCACGAGTATTCAAGGGAAATAATAGAGGTGTGAGTCCTTAAGGTGATTTGTTTTCAAATGAACACCTCAATAATAATAGAAAATGTATATAAATCAATTGCATGGTGAAAAGTGCTAACATTTTGATTCCATGTTTATTGGTTTTCAAATTATTCAAGTTTTAGTGACCTAGGGTATTGGTCGATATTCAGGCCGACTACCTTTAATATTTTGAAAATCTACAGTAGTAATAGGGATTTAGTATTGTGCTCAGCTATGTCTGAAACTTTCAAATATACGTGAAAAGGCATCTCTACATCTGAATATAGCATACAAATGATCTTTAAGAAATATTTATTGAGAAAATTGCTGAAAATAATAAAATCAAAATAAGGGTTACCGGTCAAAGTTTTGATTTTCCACTAAAAGTATCAGTCTCTCGCTTTAATTTTGACATTTGTTTCAAAGTAGTCTGTCTTCATTGATATGTGTGTTTGTTTTGTACGAGATATACCCGTTCTGTAGCTCTAAAGCGCAATGCCTTAGTGATGAAGGATACAATATATACCTCTGCAGCTTTAAAGCGCAATAGTGACGAAAACTTAAATATCCCGTTCTGCAGCTCTTAAGCGCAATGCCTTAGTGATACTTATAAAAACATACCCATTATGCAATGCTAAAGCATCTTGCCTTATATGAGTGGTGTAATTTACCAGTTCTGCAGCTTTAAATCGCAATATCTTAGAGACAAAGGATAAACACTTCATGCTGCAGCTCAAAAGCATAAGGCCTTTTGAAAGATGAGGGATGAATATTCCAATTCTGCAGTTCTGAAGTGGAATAACCTCGAGATACCCATTCTGCAGCTCTAAGTCGGAAGACATTAGTGACAAAAGATAAAATATACATGTTCTGCAGCTCTAAAGCGCAATGCCTTAGAGATGACGGATGAAAATGCCATTCTGCAGCTCTAAAGTGCAATGCCTTAAGAATAAAGAATAAAAGATTCCCATTCTGCTGCTCTTACTTAACGTCTCACACTACAATTAATTTTTCATTAAAGAGATGTTGAGATTTTATCTTATTTTCAGTAGGTGATAAAATGTGTGTTACTCGGGTTTTATCATTAGGTTATATAGTAAAATAAAAATCTTTGGCAGAATAAAAAGACGATAATTTTCGAGCTTTTGATTTTGAAAGGTACAAATATTAAATCAATTTGCATAAATGTACATGAATTATGCAGGGTTTTAAAAGAATCGCACTGTAGATACCTTAATTTTAACAGCAAACTTGGTTGAACATCAAGGATAAAGACCGAGTTTACCACCTACCAGAATGTATTATGTATGTCTTATTTCTGGTCACTGATTGGTCAGTTTTTTTGATGATGCTCTGTCAAAATAATGAATAGGGTCCCATTGTCATGATTTTGTTCGTGGCATAGAGATAAACAAAATTTGCAACATGTATTTACGCTTAAATTCCGTGGTGTTTAAACCCATGGTGTGTAAAATGAGGCAAAATTAGCTAGAAATCTTATATCAACATGCATTTTCTGTGATCTCTTCCTAAAATGCTGTAGATATAGAACCTGGTAAAGATAAATCAATGTATCCAGTAAAATGTAGAAAAGCGTACTTGTTTTTTTAAATCTACCTCCTTCATGAGTATTCAAGGGAGATAATAGTGGTGTGAGTCCTCATCGGATATTTCACCAAATTGACTAGATTGCTGATACCAATAACAGCTTGAACGAGTTAGAAAACTTGTCAGAACATGCTTTAGTTCTCCTCATTAAGACGATAGGGCCTTCATTTGAGCAGATTTTAATGAAACATTGTGGGGATGATCAGTACCAAATCTAGTTATGCATATCGTCACCGAGTTCCGGTTGAAAGATTTTTGGCGGAGTTATGGCCATGTAAAGGTTTTAATACACACATTTTGTCCAGACTAGTTCTACTGAATCCCTGGCTGGATTTCAATGAAACAAACTTTGCAGGTCGGATAAGAACCAGGCCTACTTACATGTATTCATCGTCACCGAGTTCCTGTTGACATATTTTTGACGGAGTTATAGCCCTTTAAATGTTTAATACACACACGTTATCCAGACCAGTCTCTTCTGAACACCTGGCCGAATTTCAACGCATTTTGGCGGGAATGGTGAGTACTAAGGCTAGTTGCGCATATCATCGCCGTGTTCCGGCTGAATGATTTTCGGCAGAGTTATTGCCCGTTAAAGATTTTAATACTCTAACTTTGTACAGGCTAGTTCTCCTGAACGCCTGGCCGTATTTTAACTAACTAGGCAGCCAGATTTCTAGGAAAGTTTTACAGGCTATTAGGCAATTTATAAATAAGTTCACTGATATCATTAGCATGTATATGTATTGCGCTTCCTGCGCAAAGGACTGTTGGCTTTACATTCCTTCTGATGGCCTTCTTTAACCACAGTACCTTGACCGAGTAAGGTACTGTCGATCGATTCCAACATCACAATGGATTATCGGGTACAAAAAAAGCATTACTAGTTAGACAACGGTTATAATCGAATGATATAAAATGTTTATATAAAAAAAGAATGATATTCTAATATCTACAGTTATCTAGATAAGTTTAACCTATGTGCATACAGTACTCATCAAAATAAAAGTAAATGAGTACCAGGATGTATTATTGTCTGTTTTAGCATTTAATCTTTTTACTGAATCCTAGGCTTATCAGCTTGTTTTAATATTTTGCCAGATTTTATAATGCCACGCCGCAGTCCAAAGCTTAATATGGCCAGTACTGGATCATACATATTGAACTGGGTACCATCAACAAGGAATCCAGGTTTTAAGATTTGACTGGTCTGACATCTGACCTTATTCTTCAGCCTATTTGTACCCAAATTAGCCCTTGTCACACAGGTATAAAGAGAAATTTTACATAGTATATGTTGACGGGCATTTGTTGATTTACATACATAGTTTATATTACACCTGATCATCCCTTATTTTTTAATAGTTTTATCTTTGTATATTTACATTAATTTTTAATTAATACTTCATTTTTCATAATTTTTTGCGCACAATTTGACCTATTTATGTGTCGACGTGCCGTAAAACACCATTCATTCATTCATTCATTCATTATTCTTTAAATACCTGTCAGCTTGCAATGCACGCCGAAAAATATCGGCAATTGTTCATTGTTGTGCGTATGTAACAGATTGGCTGTAAACGGTCATTTTCCTGGTACCGCTATTAAGATTACAGGGATGAAACGAAAACCAGAACTAATAGAAGATAACTGTAAATAACCCGTGTCTCTGTTTTGTAAAATCAGTAAAATTGTCCCGTGTAAGTATGCTACGCGCTATGAGAACTCTGATTGACAAAAAGAAATTACCAAAATATGCACGTTTTTTCCAAAGGGATGGCGTACCATGAAAATTACGTCTAAAGATGGTATGGACTGAATTAAATAAAACTTTGAAATATAAACAGGTAATTTAAGTGAATACGTGGTCAATCTGGAGCACTGTACACTATAGTTACAATTTCTATCTAATATAGTTATAATGTTAAAATTAGGAAATTAATACAGTTACTTTTACTTTAAATAGAAGAAATGACGTATAAATCATAACAGATAAGGAAATTCGTACGATTGCAGAAAGTAAGGTCAATTTTATCGTTACTTTTAGTATTTGTAATAACACAGTAGAAATTTCTTCATTTTCATACATTTACATCGTAAATCATAAGAAACATGTTTAAATTGAAATATACAGTTTGTAACTAAATTTTCTGTAAATTACCGAATTCAATTCAGATTATCCAAGTATATGTTGTCAAAAACAAAAAGGTCTGTGAATCAATGGTAAAGAAATATAAAAAGATCGGACAGGGAAAGTAGCATTCAAGGAGGATAGTCAACCACAAAACACAGAAACAAACACGCAAGCAGACAAACAAGCAGGCAAAAGTAATCATAAATGCAAACGACATCACAAACACAAAAGGGTTGACAATAGGGCTACGTCATTGGAACGGTCAGTGGCAAAGTAGGCCATTAGGGGTTTAAACCGGTTCTAGTGTGCACCAAACCTCACACTTACCCTACTGTCATCCCATTAAAACAGAACAGTGTAAATAAAGAAATCCCCGCCATGATCTAATCTCTAACCAACAAGGCAGTATCAGTAGGCAATATAAGTAAACCACAAATATGCTCGTGTACATATAATACAAAAAAACAATAGCCTAGAAAGCCACAATGAAGGTACTCAATGAAGCCAGAGCAACAAGAGAATAAACCATTAAGGGCACGACAAGAAAGATCATAAACAAAAAACGCCACCGTCCAAATGGGCTTTAGGTACGCGTCATCATAAGGTACACAGCCTGTCCGGTCATCGTACAATTAAAGAGGAAAGCATAGTGGCGAACTGTAAAAGGGTCCACCACCAAGCATGCAGTACGTTCCAAATTGATAGGGTCATAACCTCTTTTGATAAACTTTTTAACAAGTTTAACAAAGATAGTATGAAAGTGATTATGACCAAGAATCTTACGAAGTTTATACATCACATCACCATATAAGTCAGGTTGTGATAGGCTTTGTCGCAGAAGAGTCCTTAAATTACTTTTATATTTGGAAAGAAGATCAGGGTTACGATAATAACATTTTGCAAAGGTTTTACGAAGTTTATGGTAACGGTAACCCTGATTGAGTAGCTTTTTAGTTATACAAAGATTACGAATATTAAAGTCCTCAACTCATAAGAAGTTGCTCGGGGAACATCCCCATCCAAGTGGGGATAATTAACAATGTCAAAATTAAAATCATCTCTCTTGTCATAGATTTTGCTAATTATTTCACCATTTTCAATCGAGAGATCTAAATCAAGAAAAGAAGCGTTATTATCAGATATATAAACTTTGTTAAGCTGAAGTTCTTTAGGATAAATATCATTAACCACTGTTGGAAAGAAAGGGTTGTCAATGTTCAATATGTCTTCCAGATACCGAGAGTGTCATTAAAGGCTTCAATAACATCTGCCTGGGTATCTGGTGAAATACTCAACATGAGATCTCTTTCATCATGTTTATAGCAAAATAAAAACAAATCTGCGACAAGTGGTGCACAGTTCGTACCCATAGGAAAACCAACAATTTGTCTATAAACAGTGGTTCCATACCTGACGAAAATATTATCTAATAGGAAGATGAGTGCTTCACAAACTTCATAGCAAGTCCACATAGTATAATTGTCAAAACTGCCGTTAGTAATAAGCTTGTTATATTTCAGTGAAATGTAAAAAGTTATGCTGATTTAGATGTGTGTGTGTGTGTGTGTGTTTTGTTGTTGTTTTTTGAGACCAGTTGTGAATATATTGTAACAAATTGTGTCAACTGTCTTCATAACCATGTGATTATATCTAGACAGTAGATCTAGGGCAGAGAACTAATACATTATATCATTATATATAATACATTTTACAGAACCTGTATGTCTTTCATAACAAAATGAGTCGAGACTGGATATATGAGTAGCAGCGAAGACGAGATACATTTCTGTGTTAGTGTATGTAAACTATTCCAATATGTCAGCAACCGGACTGATCGCCCTGAAACAGGTGCTGAAAACACTACATTCTTCATTTACATTTCTCGACGAGCTGTTTATTTTCGAGGAAGAAACTGAAAACAAATGTATAGCGGATTCCAACAGGATGGCATTTCATCGGCGTTGGCTGAAATCGGCAATGTATGGGCGTTTTGGTCGATATCTATGCAATCGGTAAGACAAATTATTAGACACATTTAAGGTTTTTGCATAAACAAAATGTAACAATACATTATTTAATCATATATTTCGTCAGCGAGCTGTTTATTTTTGAGGAATTAACTAAAACAAAAACAAAATGTATAGATTATTCCAAAAGCGTGTCATTCCATTAGCGTTGTCTAAGACCGACACTTAATGACGTCTGTGGCGTCTTTGTCACAAATTATAAGACACAATTAAGGATTTGTTCATAACAAAAATTGTAAATTGTAGCACTACATTCTTCATTCATTTGTCTTGACTGTGATCTAGTTTTTTTCGAAGGATTAACTGAAATAAAATAACGTAAGGCTGAGCCAACTCGACATCTCTGTTGAACGAAACTTCAACCAACACGGCCGACCAACGGTATGTGAATTGCATGTTTTATATCAATCAATCCACTATAAAAATACCCAAAATATCATATCAACTATTAGTAATATAACAACTAACCATTTCTGAGAAGTATGATCCAAAACAGTTAAATATCTTCCAATTTCACGGAGTAAAACACTTTATAGATAGAAACAAAATGGCGGATGTTCCAAAAAATTTACCGCTAATACAAGCTTTCTTCCGCTTCACGAAGCCATACGATATTTCAGTCAACTGCGCTATACCTCCATTATTCGACAACATTCGCTGATTATTAGTATTACCTGATACAATTGCTGCCACCTCGTGACTAACCATGTTTCTGCAAAAATGCATGCACACTTCTACCACTGTTATTTGGTATCTAACACCATTCATGAAACTCAAAAACACTATGCAGTTGGTTTTCATATATACAACGCATTCAACGGAATACACAAGATACATCTTAATTATTGCTCAAGTTCTTATTATTATATAAAGGATAATATTTGCTAAATTCAAGGATACTCAACTTCGCCCAAATTTTGTTTAATTTAATTATGAAACAGCTCTAGATACTGTAAACTTAACAATTTTCTGTGTTCAAAGCATATTTATCATTACGATTTCCGGAAATCGAGTGGTAAATACAGAAATGGACAAGTGGACAATGAGCGCCGTTTTCTCTTTTATAACAATCACTACTATCATACTATCATGATAATATATGTCCGATACGAGCTAGTATCACGATAGTTGATCATATATAATTTTAACATGTACTTTGAATTTTCAACAATTGAATATCGTGCAGTCAAAAACAGATTCACACCTATTCGTAACGACGTGCATCGTTTTTTGTATTCGCATAGTCTCTTTACTCATTAAAACATGCCAGATTACTTAGGAAATTTTCCATTTTGGAAGGCACACTTGTTTGACAACTATGGTGCAGGAGAGAAATGTATTCCAAAAGTTCGACAATTATCGGTGAAATTACAATTTTGTTATTTGTTGTCATAATTAGTAATATACTAAGAAGTTTAACATTAACATTTAAATATTCGATTGCGGACTAAAATCGGCTTGATGCTTACCAAGCATGATCAAGTCACTTGTGATGGTTCGTCGAAGGACAGACACATTGGCCAATGCAATCGCTGCTTGCTAAGTCCGATTGTATATTGATGCTGCTTACCTTAACAAATATATACACAAACAAACAATTATTATTTTTTTGCTATTTATGCATACAATTCGAAGATGCCAGGGCTGCAACGATACACTATACTCATGATACGATACGTATAGTGATACTTGACTGCCGATAGGATACATATCGCGATATGCAGTTTCATTAAATAATATCTTATTTTCACAAAAGAAGTCAAAATATTAGCATATGACGGGGAAATACTGTAGCTACTTACATTAATAATCCTTTAAACAACCTCAAATAATAAAAACAAACATAAGAAAGATACCTTTTACAATTAATGTTGAGATTAGTTTTGTAAATAAGAGCATGATTGTGTTTATTTGTGTATCATTGCTGTATCTCGATACAGACCCTACGATATGTGTATTGTGAGAGAAAGTATCGCGGTATAATCGTATCGCGTTTAATCTTTGCACACCTAGCTACTTCCACGTACTTTGACTTGGTGTGAGATTTGTCTGTTTACATTTGTCTATGATATATGCGGCATGTATAATTTATTTCGCTTTTGGCTGCTAAATTTCGAGGTTAAAAACTCGATGACTTTGTCTGTTTATGTATGTATTGTTTCTTATGGATTCCCTTGATCAGAATTGCGATACAGTATCATAGGGCCAAAACTGACGACTTCCCGATGCTCTGACATGTTGTATGTAATACAAATGATACGTTTAATTGCAAAGTTTCGTTTATTATTTTGACAGAAAGAAGGAGGCTGTTCATCTGATAAACTGGAACTGATATTGATCAATAAAATGGAAAATCACAGGGAAAAAACACACCAGACATTAAATCCTCACGAGCTGTAAAGTAAGAGTTTATCAATGTTTGTGTCGCCTTCGTAGCATGACAGACACTTAAGGATCACTTTGTCACAAATGTTCATGAAACTTCATACACATCTTCATCTTAACCCATTGATTGTTGTTACACATGTCCAATAACTCTGACTAAAGTAAAAGAGTATGAGAGTGGAATATTGGAAACGGTTGAACACGACACATACGAAATATTGCAGTCTCGGTATGATTGGTAGTGAAATATGCTAGCTACCGCTCACGCCCTCTATCCCCGGGTTGAGCAGAACTCAATATTCATAAAAACAATAGTACATAATTTTAACCATCCCGAAGATGGAATGCATATGGCGGTGAACATAGATATATTTTCTTCTCCCATGTCCAGCGGCGTATGGTCCCAGTATCTAACAAAATACTATGCCCCGAAGAGCGAAATAAACAAATTAGAATTTAGTTGTGAGCAGCGTTTATGAAGCCTGCGTATCACAAGTAACAGCCAAAAGACTAAATTAAAAAGCAGACAACATATCCAGAAGTATTAGACTTATGTTCATGTACTTCGTACCAGGCTCATAACTAGTCATAACTTAAGAAGTATTAAATCTATGTTAATGAATCTTCGCAAACGTATTCATCTTACCACACAGAATAATGTTACATATGACCAATAACTCTGACTCATTTTGACAGAGTTATGCCCCCTTTCATAACACGTTAACTTGCAACCTAACCCAGCTCATAACTGGCCATTACTTAAGGAGTATATGACTTATGTTCATGACAACTTCAGAAACTTATTCATGTTACCTTACAGAATAATGTTATCTTTAACTAATTACCCAGACTTTAATTTCAGCAGAGACATTCCCCTTTTCATAAAACTTCAACCTGCAACATAACCAAGCTCATAATTGGCCATAACTTAAGAAGTATTAACCTATGTTCATAAAACTTCACACACATATTCATCTTATCACACTGAATATTGTTACCCATGAACAATAACTCTGACTTTCATTTCAGCAGTGTTATGCCCTTTTCATAAAACCTTAACCTGCAGCCTGGTTAGCTCATAACTGGCCATAACTTGAAAAGCATTGACCTCTGTTCATGTAAATTAACACACATATATCCAATAACTCTGGCATTTATTTCGGGAAAGTTATGACCCCTTTACATAAAACTTTAACCTGCAACTTAACCTAGATTATAACTTAGCAAAATATTGAACGTTTTGATTCCATGTTTATTGGTTTTCAAATTATTCAAGTTTTAGTGATCTAGGGTATTGGTCGATATTCAGGCAGACTACCTTTAATATTTTGAAAAATCTACAGTAGTAATAGGGATTTAGTATTGTGCTCAGCTATGTCTGAAACTTTCAAATATACGTGAAAAGGCATCTCTACATCTGAATATAGCATACAAATGATCTTTAAGAAATATTTATTGAGAAAATTGTTGAAAATAATAAATCAAAATAAGGGTTACCGGTCAAAGTTTTGATTTTCCACTAAAAGTATCAGTCTCTCGCTTTAATTTTGACATTTGTTTCAAAATAGTCTGTCTTCATTGATATATGTGTTTGTTTTGTACGAGATATACCCGTTCTGCAGCTCTAAAGCGCAATGCCTTAGTGATGAAGGATACAATATATCCCTCTGCAGCTTTAAAGCGCAATAGTGACGAAAACTTAAATATCCCGTTCTGCAGCTCTTAAGCACAATGCCTTAGTGATACTGATAAAAACATACCCATTATGCAATGCTAAAGCATCTGGCCTTATATGAGTGGTGTAATTTACCAGTTCTGCAGCTTTAAATCGCAATATCTTAGAGACAAAGGATCAACACTTCATGCTGCAGCTCTAAAGCATAAGGCCTTTTGAAAGATGAGGGATGAATATTCGAATTCTGAAGTTCTGTAGTGGAATAACCTCGAGATACCCATTCTGCAGCTCTAAGTCGGAAGACATTAGTGACAAAAGATAAAATATACATGTTCTGCAGCTCTAAAGCGCAATGCCTTAGAGATGACGAATGAAAATGCCATTCTGCAGCTCTAAAGTGCAATGCCTTAAGAATAAAGAATAAAAGATTCCCCTTCTGCTGCTCTTACTTAACGTCTCACACTACAATTAATTGGCCATAGGGTCCCATTGTCATGTTTTTGTTCGTGGCATAGAGATAAACAAAATTTGCAATATGTATTTACGCTTAAATTCTTCATTATTCAAATGTCTGCAATTTAAAACACAATTAACAAATATTTACCAGATTAAATTTTTAATTTCATGGTTGCGTGACACTACCAACATTTAGAAAAAAAGTACAACCCCGTGGTGATTAAACCCATGGTGTGTAAAATGAGGCAAAATTAGCTAGAAATCTTATATCAACATGCATTTTCTGTGATCTCTTCCTAAAATGCTGTAGATATAGAACCTGGTAAAGATAAATCAATGTATCCAGTAAAATGTAGAAAAGCGTACTTGTTTTTTTAAATCTACATCCTTCATGAGTATTCAAGGGAGATAATAGTGGTGTGAGTCCTCATCGAATATTTTAGCAAATTTACCAGATTGCTGATACCAATAACAGCTTGAACGAGTTAGAAAACTTGTCAGATCGGAACGGTAACAGCGCAGTTATGGCCGTTAAGACGATAGAGCATTTTAAGTCTTCAACCGATCTTACCAAACTTCATTGTTCATAGCAATGAAAGCTCGGAAAAGTTTGAAAACCAGCAAAATCGGACTAGTAACACCGGAATTACGGCTCTTGATTTAGTTAAACATGCTTAAGTTCGCCTCATTAAGACGATAGGGCCTTCATTTGAGCAGATTTTAATGAAACATTGTGGGGATGATCAGTACCAAATCTAGTTATGCATATCGTCACCGAGTTCCGGTTGAAAGATTTTTGGCGGAGTTATGGCCATGTAAAGGTTTTAATACACACATTTTGTCCAGACTAGTGCTACTGAATCCCTGGCTGGATTTCAATGAAACAAACTTTGCAGGTCGGATAAGAACCAGGCCTACTTACATGTATTCATCGTCACCGAGTTCCTGTTGACATATTTTTGACGGAGTTATAGCCCTTTAAATGTTTAATACACACACGTTATCCAGACCAGTCTCTGCTGAACACCTGGCCGAATTTCAACGCATTTTGGCGGGAATGGTGAGTACTAAGGCTAGTTGCACATATCATCGCCGTGTTCCGGCTGAATGATTTTCGGCAGAGTTATTGCCCGTTAAAGGTTTTAATACTCTAACTTTGTACAGGCTAGTTCTCCTGAACGCCTTGCCGTATTTCAACTTACTAGGCAGCCAGATTTCTAGGAAAGTTTTACAGGCTATTAGGCAATTAACAAATAAGTTCACTGATATCATTAGCATGTATATGTATTGCGCTCCCTGCACAAAGGACTGTTGGCTTTACATTTCTTCTGATGGCCTTCTTTAACCACAGTACCCTGACCGAGTAAGGCACTGCCGATCGATTCAATCATCACAATGGATTATCGGGTACAAAAAAAAGCATTACTAGTTAGACAACGGTTTTAATCGGATGATAAAAAGTGTTTAAAGAAACAAAAACAAAATGATGTTCTATTATTTACAGTTATCTAGATAAGTTTAAATTATATGGATACAGTACTCATCAAAATAAAAGTAAATAAGTACCAGAATTTATTATTGTCTGTCTTAGCATTTAATCATTTTACTGAATCCTAGGCTTATCAGCTTGTTTTAATATTTTGCCAGATTTTATAAAGCCACGCCGCAATCCAAAGCTTAATATGGCCAGTACTGGAAGATACATATTGAACTGGGTACCATCAACAAGGAATCCAGGTTTTAAGATTTGACTGGTCTGACATCTGAATTCATTCTTCAGCCTATTTGTACCCAAATTAGCCCTTGTCACACAGGTATAAAGAGAAATTTTACATAGTATATGTTGATTGGCATTTGTTAATTGACATACATAGTTTATATTACACCTGATCATCCCTTATTTTTTAATAGTTTTATCTTTATATGTTTACATTAATTTTTAATTAATACTTCATTTTTCATAATTTTTTGCGCACAATATGACCTATTTATGTGTCGACGTGCCGTAAAACACCATTCATTCATTCATTCATTCATTCATTATTCTTTAAAAACCTGTCAGCTTGCAATGCACGCCGAAGAATATCGGCAATTGTTCATTGTTGTGCGTATGTAACAGATTGGCTGTAAACGGTCATTTTCCTGGTACCGCTATTAAGATTACAGGGATGAAACGAAAACCAGAACTAATAGAAGATAACTGTAAATAACCCATGTCTCTGTTTTGTAAAATCAGTAAAATTGTCCCGTGTAAGTATGCTACGCGCTATGAGAACTCTGATTGACAAAAAGAAATTACCAAAATATGCACGTTTTTTCCAAAGGGATGGCGTACCAGGAAAATTACGTCTGAAGATGGTATGGACTGAATTAAATAAAACTTTGAAATATAAACAGGTAATTTACGTGAATACGTTGTCAATCTGGAGCACTGTACACTATAGTTACAATTTCTATCTAAAATAGTTATAATGTTAAAATTAGGAAATTAATACAGTTACTTTTACTTTAAATAGAAGAAATGACGTATAAATCATAACGCATAAGGAAATTCGTACGATTGCAGAAAGTAAGGTCATTTTTATCGTTACTTTTAGTATTTGTAATAACACAGTAGAAATTTCTTCATTTTCATACATTTACATCGTAAATCATAAGAAACATGTTTAAATTAAAACATACAGTTTGTAACTAAATTTTCTGTAAATTACCGAATTCAATTCAGATTATCCAAGTATATGTTGTCAAAAGCAAAAAGGTCTGTGAATCAATGGTAAAGAAATATAAAAAGATCGGACAGGGAAAGTAGCATTCAAGGAGGACAGTCAACCACAAAACACAGAAACAAACACGCAAGCAGACAAACAAGCAGGCAAAAGTAATCATAAATGCAAACGACATCACAAACACAAAAGGGTTGACAATAGGGCTACCACATTGGAACGGACAGTGGCAAAGTAGGCATTAGGGGTTTAAACCGGTTCTAGTGTGCACCAAACCTCACACTTACCCTACTGTCATCCCATTAAAACAGAACAGTGTAAATAAAGAAATCCCCGCCATGATCTAATCTCTAACCAACAAGGCAGTATCAGTAGGCAATATAAGTAAACCACAAATATGCTCGTGTACATATAATACAAAAAAACAATAGCCCAGAAAGCCACAATGAAGGTACTCAATGAAGCCAGAGCAACAAGAGAATAAACCATTAAGGGCACGACAAGAAAGATCATAAACATAAAACGCCAACGTCCCAATGGGCTTTAGGTAGGCGTCATCATAAGGTCCACAGCCTGTCCGGTCATCGTACAATTAAAGAGGAAAGCATAGTGGCAAACTATAAAAGGGTCCACCACCAAGCATGCAGTACGTTCCAAATTGATAGGGTCATAACCTCTTTTGATAAACTTTTTAACAAAATTAACAAAGATAGTATGAAAGTGATTATGACCAAGAATCTTACGAAGTTTATAAATCACATCACCATAGAAGTCAGGTTGTGATAGTCTTTGTCGCAGAAGAGTCCTTAAATTACTTTTTTATTTGGAAAGAAGATCAGGGTTACGATAATAACATTTTGCAAAGGTTTTACCAAGTTTATGGTAACGGTAACCCTGAATGAGTAGCTTTTTAGTTATACAAAGATTACGAAAATTAAAGTCCTCAACTTATAAGAAGTTGCTCGGGGAACATCCCCATCCAAGTGGGGATAATTAACAATGTCAAAATTAAAATCATCTCTCTTGTCATAGATTTTGCTAATTATTTCACCATTTTCAATCGAGAGATCTAAATCAAGAAAAGAAGCGTTATTATCAGATATATAAACTTTGTTAAGCTGAAGTTCTTTAGGATAAATATCATTAACCACTGTTGGAAAGAAAGGATTGTCAATGTTCAATATGTCTTCCAGATACTGAGAGGTGTCATTAAAGGCTTCAATAACATCTGCCTGGGTATCTGGTGAAATACTCAACATGAAATATCTTTCATCATGTTCATAGCAAAATAAATACAAATCTGCGACAAGTGGTGCACAGTTCGTACCCATAGGGATACCAACAATTTGTCTATAAACAGTGGTTCCATACCTGACGAAAATATTATCTAATAGGAAGATGAGTGCTTCACAAACTTCATAGCAAGTCCACATAGTATAATTGTCAAAACTGCCGTTAGTAATAAGCTTGTTATATTTCAGTGAAATGTAAAAAGTTATGCTGGACATAAAGTAGCACTGTGACATTTGACGACACTGGTTCCACAGAAATGACTTTTTTACACATACTTTTCATTCATGATTTTTGATTTAGATGTGTGTGTGTGTGTGTTTTGTTGTTGTTTTTTGAGACCAGTTGTGAATATATTGTGACAAATTGTGTCAACTGTCTTCATTACCATGTGTTTATATCTAGACAGTAGATCTAGGGCAGAGAACTAATACATTATATCATTATATATAATACATTTTACAGAACATGTATGTCTTTCATAACAAAATGAGTCGAGACTGGATATATGAGTAGCAGCGAAGACGAGATACATTTCTGTGTTAGTGTATGTAAACTATTCCAATATGTCAGCAACCGGACTGATCGCCCTGAAACAGGTGCTGAAAACACTACATTCTTCATTTACATTTCTCGACGAGCTGTTTATTTTCGAGGAAGAAACTGAAAACAAATGTATAGCGGATTCCAACAGGATGGCCTTTCATCGGCGTTGGCTGAACTCGGCAATGTATGGGCGTTTTGGTCGATATCTATGCAATCGGTAAGACAAATTATTAGACACATTTAAGGTTTTTGCATAAACAAAATGTAACAATACATTATTCAATCATATTTTTCGTCAGCGAGCTGTTTAGTTTTGAGGAATTAACTAAAACAAAAGCAAAATGTATATATTAGTCCAAAAGCGTGTCATTCCATTAGCGTTGTCTAAGACCGACACTTAATGACGTCTGTGGCGTCTTTGTCACAAATTATTAGACACAATTAAGGATTTGTTCATAACAAAAATTGTAAATTGTAGCACTACATTCTTCATTCATTTGTCTTGACTGTGATCTAGTTTTTTTCGAAGGATTATCTGAAATAAAATAACGTAAGGCTGAGCCAACTCGACATCTCTGTTGAACGAAACTTCAACCAACACGGCCGACCAACGGTATGTGAATTGCATGTTTTATATCAATCAATCCACTATAAAAATACCCAAAATATCATATCAACTATTAGTAATATAACAACTAACCATTTCTGAGAAGTATGATCCAAAACAGTTAAATATCTTCCAATTTCACGGAGTAAAACACTTTATTGATAGAAACAAAATGGCGGATGTTCCAAAAAATTTACCGCTAATACAAGCTTTCTTCCACTTCACGAAGCCATACGATATTCTAGTCAACTGCGCTATACCTCCATTATTCGACAACATTCGCTGATTATTAGTATTACCTGATACAATTGCTGGCACCTCGTGACTAACCATGTTTCTGCAAAAATGCATGCACACTTCTACCACTGTTATTTGGTATCTAACGCCATTCATGAAACTCAACAACACTATGCAGTTGGTTTTCATATATACAACGCATTCAACGAAATACACAAGATACATCTTAATTATTGCTCAAGTTCTTATTATTATATAAAGGATAATATTTGCTAAATTCAAGGATACTCAACTTCGCCCAAATTTTGTTTAATTTAATTATGAAACAGCTCTAGATACTGTAAACTTAACGATTTTCTGTGTTAAAAGCATTATTATCATTACGATTTCCGGAAATCGAGTGGTAAATACAGAAATGGACAAGTGGACAATGAGCGCCGTTTTCTCTTTTATAACAATCACTACTATCATACTATCATGATAATATATGTCCGATACGAGCCAGTATCACAATAGTTGATCATATTAATTTTAACATGTACTTTGAATTTTCAACAATTGAATATCGAAGCGTGCAGTCAAAAACAGATTCACACCTATTCGTAACGACGTGCATCGTTTTTTGTATTCGCATAGTCTCTTTACTCATTAAAACATGCCGGATTACTTAGGAACTTTTCCATTTTGGAAGGCACACTTGTTTGACAACTATGGTGAAGAAGAGAACTGTATTCCAAAAGTTCGACAATTATCGGTGAAATTACAATTTTGTTATTTGTTATCATAATTAGTAATATACTAAGACGTTTAAACTTCGTTTCAGAATTTATTCTCCGTCGAAATGATTAACATTTAAATATTCGATTACTGACTGAAATCGGCTGGGTATTGTTTAACCACTCATAGGATGATTTGTCTGCTTTATAAGCAGGCTTCATAACCGCTGCTCCCAACTAAATTCCATTATGTTTATTTCGCCCTTCGGGGCATTTCATTTTATTAGATACTGGGACCATACGCCGTACGACATGGGGAATACATTTAAGAAGGGTGACTCCATGTCCACCGCCATATGCATGCCATCTTCGGGATGGTTAACATTTTGTGCTGTTGATTTTATTAATATTGAGTTCGGCTCAACCCGAGGCAAGAGGGCGTGAGCGGTAGCTAGCATATTTCACTACCACTCATGAACAGTCTCAATCAAACCGAGACTGCAATATTTCATATGTGTCGTGCTCGGCCGTTTCCAAAGCTCCATTATCATACTCTTTTTGATGCTAACCAAGCATGATCAACTCACTTTTAATAGACCCTTGTAATGATTCGTCGAAGGACAGACACATTAGCCAATGCAATCGCTGCTTGCTAAATCCGATTGTATATTGATGCCACTTACCTTAACAAATATATACACAAACAATTTTTTTTTTTTGCTGTTTATGCATACTTTTCGAAGATGTCAGTGTTAGTACTGGGCTGCAACGATACACTATACTCATGATACGATACGTATAGGGATACTTGACTGCCGATAGGATACATATCGCGATATACAGTTTCATTAAATAATATCTTATTTTCACAAAAGAAGTCAAAATATTAGCATATTACGGGGAAATACAGTAGCTACTTACATCTGTACATTAATAATCCTTTAAACAATCTCAAATAATAAAAACAAACATAAGAAAGATACCTTTTACAATTAATGTTGAGATTAGTTTAGTAAATAAGAGCAAGATTGTGCTTATTTGTGTATCATTGTTGTATCTCGATACGGACCCCGTGAGAGAAAGTATCGCGGTACAATCGTATTGCAATTAATCTTTGCACCTCTGATTACTTCCACGTACTTTTACTTGGTGTGATATTTATCTGTTGTCTCTGATATATAAGGCATGTATAATTTGTTTCGCTTTTGGCTGCATATAATTTCAAGGTTAAACCTCGATGACTTTGTCTGTTTATGTATGTATTGTTTCTTATCGATACCCTTGATCAGAATTGCGATACAGTGTCATTGGGCCAAAACTGACGACTTACCGATCCTCTGACATGTTGTATGTAATACAAATGATACGTTTAATTGCAAAGTTTCGTTTATTATTTTGACACAAAGAAGGAGGCTGTTCATCTGATAAACTGGAACTGATATTGATCAATAAAATGGAAAATCACAGGGAAAAAAACACACCAGACATTAAATCATCACGAGCTGTAAAGTAAGAGTTTATCAATGTTTGTGTCGCCTGCGTAGCATGACAGACACTTAAGGATCACTTTGTCACAAATGTTCATGAAACTTCACACACATCTTCATCTTAACCCATTGATTGCTGCTACACATGTCCAATAACTCTGACTAAAGTAAAAGTGTATGAGAGTGGACTTTTGGAAACGGTTGAACACGACACATACGAAATATTGCAGTCTCGGTATGATTGGTAGTGAAATATGCTAGCTACCGCTCACGCCCTATATCCCCGGGTTGAGCAGAACTCAATATTCATAAAAACAATAGTACATAATTTTAACCATCCCGAAGATGGAATGCATATGGCGGTGAACATAGATATATTTTCTTCTCCCATGTCCAGCGGCGTATGGTCCCAGTATCTAACAAAATACTATGCCCCGAAGAGCGAAATAAACAAATTAGAATTTAGTTGTGAGCAGCGTTTATGAAGCCTGCGTATCACAAGTAACAGCCAAAAGACTAAATTAAAAAGCAGACAACATATCCAGAAGTATTAGACTTATGTTCATGTACTTCGTACACATATTCATCTTACCACATAGAATAATGTTATCCATGACCAATAACTTTGATGCATTTTGACGGAGTTATGCCCCCTTTCATAAAACTTTAACCTGCAACCTTATCAGGCTCATAACTAGTCTTAACTTAAGAAGTATTAAATCTATGTTAATGAAACTTCGCAAACGTATTCATCTTACCACACAGAATAATGTTACATATGACCAATAACTCTGACTCATTTTGACAGAGTTATGCCCCCTTTCATAACACGTTAACTTGCAACCTAACCCAGCTCATAATGGCCATTATATGACTTATGTTCATGACAACTTCAGAAACTTATTCATGTTACCTTACAGAATAATGTTATATTTAACTAATTACCCAGACTTTAATTTCAGCAGAGACATGCCCCTTTTCATAAAACTTCAACCTGCAACATAACCAAGCTCATAATTGGCCATAACTTAAGAAGTATTAACCTATGTTCATAAAACTTCACACACGTATTCATCTTATCACACTGAATATTGTTACCCATGAACAATAACTCTGACTTTCATTTCAGCAGTGTTATGCCCTTTTCATAAAACCTTAACCTGCAGCCTGGTTAGCTCATAACTGGCCATAACTTGAAAAGCATTGACCTCTGTTCATGTAAATTAACACACATATATCCAATAACTCTGGCATTTATTTCGGGAAAGTTATGACCCCTTTACATAAAACTTTAACCTGCAACTTAACCTAGCTTATAACTTAGTAAAATGTTGAACTATGGTAATAAAACTTTACACAGTTTTTCCTTACCAACTATCCAATGCAGAAGTATGTCCCTTTTCATAAACTTTAACACTGCTCCTTAATTCATGAAAGATTGCACCCCATGTCTTCAAACTTTATAGTTAGA
The DNA here is from genome assembly GCA_037043455.1 of Cyrtodaria siliqua. Lineage (NCBI taxonomy): Eukaryota > Metazoa > Mollusca > Bivalvia > Adapedonta > Hiatellidae > Cyrtodaria > Cyrtodaria siliqua. The sequence goes on along the minus strand of JAWPHD010017663.1, from coordinate 17,803 downwards.
TTTTACGTGCTGAAATAAGCACACGGCAGGCGACACAGGTGTTCTGTGGAACCCACTTCTTGTTTAGCCAGTGTCGGCTTTTATATTATTTGAAAATCAATGTATGTCATTATTATTTCTTCGTACTTCTTGACTAATATAGGCCATCAATGAGTACTCGAGTATGATTCAGTTACTCAACTCGTAGTTTTAGTTTATTACTAAACAAGGTGTTTTCTTAGTTTGCAGTATGGGTTTCTTGTTTATTTTTGTTTAGTCATTAAATATGGCCTACTAATGCCAGAATACACAATTAGTCATTTGTGTAACTTTTTAATAATTTATATGTAGCAAACTTAGTCTGTCATTGAGTAAATGTTAAACGTAACACTGTTTTACGGCGAAATGACAAAACAGAAAGACATGCGGAAATTATTTATAAACAAACTTATTTACCTCCGATCGTAATAAAAGACCAAATGTTGCTTGCATTTTGCATTATTGCAGGGCAAGTACGAAATAAGTAAGACGGAGTGGTATTTTCCCACTAATAGTTTTACAGGGCGAGTTAATTATGACATATTTTACATCACTGGTTTGTATTTATTTGAGTATTAAATGTTAATTCACATTGTTTTCTGAACATTTGTTTCAGTCGACCAGAGTGCGCTTTGTCTAGTAAACAGATGGATGTCTTGTGATAACATATGTTGATGGTTCAATATGAAACTGCCACATTATTGCTTCTTCCAAAATTAAAGAGCTACTCCATAGCGACAAGCTAGTTGCTGCGGACGTTAATGCCAAAACCGCTCATCTAACAGCAGAGATAACCGAGCTGAAGTCTGTTAATGATGAACTACAAAAGCAGATTCTAGATCTGCAAGTAAACCACCATGACATTAAATGATTCAGTCGGAGATCGTGCGTATGTATTGGATATTTCACACAGAGTGATAATGAAGATACCGAGTCAATCGTGATGAAGGCCATTGTTAAAATTAGCAGGACGGACATCGTGTTCATCGAGTAGGCAGGCCGGATGTCAACAAAACGAAAACTAGGGAAATAATAGTTAAATTTACTTCTTATCGTTACCGAAGCACCTTTCTGAAAGGTAGAAAGACATTGAGAGAAGAACATTAATGTCTACCTAATAGAAGACTTAACCAGAAAATAGAAAGCTCTTGCATATGAGTGCCGCCAGTTAGGAGAGGACACAAAATTGACTGAAAGATTTACGTGAAAGACAAGAATGAACGGACGGTGCGCATCATGAACATTAGCAACCGCAAGTGTGACTTCTACGTCTAAAAGACCCAATTTGATGGATACATGCTCGATACATTAACTATTAAAGATTAAGTAATTATTACTGTTCTATTTTGTGGTCCTTAATATTTTTTGAGGACAATATATAATGTATATTTCTGCTTAATCAAGACCGGGAAGGCTCAGGTGACACCGACAATGTAACTCTGAATCTACAACGTACAAGCTGGTCGGTCAATCAACCGAAAATATGGAATATTCTAACCAACCCCGGCACGTCCATCCCCGCCATGATATATGGATGCGTATCGTTCTTTTTGGTATTGCTGTCCATTTTTGAGGAAATGGCACAAACCGTCCATATTGATTCAACACCTTTGATACTGAAGATGTCCACAATGTTCACAATAATTAATAGTTAATTCTTGCTTGAAATCGTCATACGATTCGTGTTTGCTCGTAACAAAATAAGGTTTCTGATTATGCCATTGAATATCATAGACGCGCTTGTGCTCTTATCAAGTATAGCCGACTTGGTAATTGAAGGTAATATTGATTTCTTAATTATCAAATTATTCCGTATTCTGCGGATTTACCGATTATTCAAACACACATCCGGTTTCTGGGTACTCGTTTACACTATTAAGGCAAGCATCAAAGAACTTATTCTCTTTCTTTGTTTTATGTTTTTTGGACAATTATTCTTTGCCACGTTCAGTATTTTGCCGAACATGATGGGATTTACACACATTTTGAGGGTATCCCAGGCGCTTTATGGTGAGCAGTGGTTACAATGACAACGGTTGGCTATGGTGACCTGTATCCGGTTACGCGACTGTATGCGCCGTGACTGGTATAATCATGATATGCTTTTTGGTCCCCGCGATTATCAGTTACTACACCTTCCAACACAAACGCATTCAGCAGGCACTCAAAGCGTATACAATTGGCGAACAAACTATTACATATGTAAATGCCAACAACGCCCCTTTATTACAATGCTCGTGAGTAACCTTTAAATGCAAACGATTCAGAGAAACTCGTTTTTTCCGACCGGAAATGACGACACCAAACACACTTAAACCGGTTCGTCTACCGCCAGTAATATGTAACGTTTGCAGAATATTGAACTTTCGGATACGTAATTATTGAATTTATTTGGACATTTGTTGTCTGCAGTGTCGCCACACCCAAGGTGGCAGCCCGCAGCGGTGGAAAAGAGATGAGGGTGAATGTATGTAAATACATTTGTGTATAGGCTTGTCGACTATGGAAGACCGCTGTGGTGGCAAGGAGACGAGGGTGGCTTTATGTACATACATGTGTGTATAGGCTTGTCGACTATGGAAGACCGCAGTGGTGGCAAGGAGACGAGTGTGACTTTATGTACATGCATGTGTGTAAAGGCTTGTCCACTATGGAAGACCATAGTGGTGGCAAGGAGACGAGTGTGACTTTATGTACATACATGTGTGTGCAGGCTTGTCGACTATGGAAGACCATAGTGGTGGAAAGGAGACGAGTGTAACTTTATGTACAAACATGTGTGTATAGGCTTGTCGACTATGGAAGACCATAGTGGTGGCAAGGAGACGAGTGTGACTTTATGTAAATACATGTGTGTGTAGGCTTGTCGACTGTGGAAGATCGCAGTGGTGGCAAGGAGACGAGTGTGGGTTAATGTAAATGCATGTGTGTATAGGCTTGTCGACTGTGAAAGACCGCTATGGTGGCAAGGAGACGAGTGTGACTTTATGTAAATAAATCTGTGTATAGGCTTGTCGACTGTGGAAGACCGCAGTGGTGGCACGAAGTCGAGTGTGGCTTTATGTAAATACATGTGTGTATAGGCTTGTCGACTGTGAAAGACCGCTGTGGTGGCAAGGAGACGAGTGTGACTTTATGTAAATGCATGTGTGTATATGCTTGTCGACTGTGGAAGTCCGCAGTGGTGGCACGAAGTCACGTGTGGCTTTATGTAAATACATCTGTGTATATGCTTGTCGACTGTGGAAGTCCGCAGTGGTGGCACGAAGTCAAGTGCGGCTTTATGTACATACATGTGTGTATATGCTTGTCGACTGTGGAAGACCGCAGTGGTGGCAAGGAGACGAGGGTGGCTTTGTAGACATTTGTGTGTATATGATTGTGGACTCTGAAAGACCGCAATGGTGGCAAAGAGACGAGGGTGACTTTATGTAATTGCATGTGTGTATATGCTTGTCGACTGTGGAAGACCTCCGTGGTGGCAAGGAGACGAGGGTGGCTTTGTAAATATATGTGTGTATATGATTGTGACTCTGAAAGACCGCAATGGTGGCAAGGAGACGAGGGTGGCTTATGTAAATACATGTGTGTATAGACTTGTCGACTTGGAAGACCGCAGTGGTGGCAAGGAGACGAGGGTGACTTTATGTAAATACATGTGTGTGTAGGCATGCTGACTCTGGAAGACCGCAGTGGTGGCAAGGAGACGAGTTTGACGGCTCTATGTACATACATGTGTGTGTAGGCATGTCAACTGTGGAAGACCGCAGTGGTGGCAAGGAGACGAGGGTGACCTTATGTAAATAAATCGAGAATATTTGTTGTTTTGGAGTGAATAAAATATTTTGTGAGAAACCTTATCTTTTTACGAATGCCATTTACTCAAAAAAAGCAAAACGAAAATCTGATTTTGTCTACATTTTTAGGTAAACAAAGGTAGACGAACAAGCACGGCAATTCCAATAACTAAGCCTCTTTACTCATGTTTATCGAAATACAACCGTTCTATAATATCTTGTTGTTGTTTGTTGTTGTTGTTGTTGTAGTAGCAGATGTATTTTGTTGTTGTTAAACTAGAATAGAATATTGGTGTATTCCTTATACCGGAAGACAGTTTTTCAGTAGAAGCAGCCTCTTTTTCTTTTAAAAAGTAGTTCCGGCAGCTGCAGCGAACAAATAAAAGTATATTTCACAGTATGAAATAAAACCCTTATTAGTCCACTGCTGCAATGCAGTCTCCCATTGCTTATCATAAATGTGTATAGGCGCCATGAGAACTATACTCGAGTCATGCATCATATATTATTTTACCAGAAATTCGGCTTGTTTAAGTTTTGTGGGTCAACGTGAAATACCTATGCTGCCATGTTTGTTAGAGATTTTAATCTGACGGGGATATCTTTATTTAAACTGTCCCGTGTATTGTGATGACAATAGGGTAAGAGTGAGGTTTGGTGTACCTTAGAACCTGGTTTAAACCCCCAGCGGCCTTTTTTTTGCCACTGACCGTTCCAAGGCGGTAGCCCTACTTTCAACCCTTTTGGTTTAGTGATGTAATTTTTCCTTTTATTCATCTTTAAAGCTGTTATTTATTTCTGTGTTGTTTGTGGTTGACTGTGGCCTTGAATGCTACTTTTCCTGTTCGATTTGTATCTACTGTTTTTTGTTTTGCCATAGGTGTTATCGATATTCTCTATAGAGGTCACGCGCTTAATCGCGAAGACGGCATTAACATGTAGTAAAATCTTCATGAATAATTAGTGCAAGTATTTGAAAATCTGAGGCAACTGTTTGGTTAAAAATTAATAAATACTAAGGTATATATTGCGACATCTTTTGTTCTTGACATGATAAAGGCATTCAACAAACGTTAATATTATGATATTTTTAATAATCCAATATCATTTTGACATTCAACCTTATTGCGTAGAAATAAATACTCAACAACTAGCAAGATGCAAAACGATGCTTCTTTTGAATTATTCAAACGTTATCGAGATGATTTGGAAATATTCAAGTTATTTAGAAAAAAAACACTAATGTATTAAAAATAAATATAGCCGTGTGTCACCGGGTAAAATTATTCATACACTGGGAGAGTTTCTGATGCATGCTTTAACAATATATGTGTTTTTGTATATATATATATATTTTTCTTCAATAACATGTTATATAACCTTCCAAAGTTGCTGGATCTGATTCTTGAATCATGATCTCCCATTGTCATTTGTAAAATTAATACAATATTTTGAAAAGTATATTCATGGAAAAAATAGTAAATGTTTGTTAAAGTAGCTATCCCGCCATCAGCAGGCACATTTTACAGCAGATGTATCTCGTTTCTAAACTACTGACGACAAGGTATATATATATATGTGTGTGTATATATATATATACGTCATAGCTAGGCGCCCTGCCAAGGAGTGAATATATACGCTTGATTTCTGTGTATCTCGTCATAGCTAGGCGCCCTGCCGTAGTTCGTCCGAAGGTTGTCTGTCCTTGGTAGTTCACAAATATTTCTCCCCATGTATATATATATATATGTATATATATAAGTTACATATCTGTAGAATTTAATCTATATATGCACACTATAAACGGCATTGCCAGTCAGGCTAAACCCCAGAACCGGAGAGTCGAATTACCAACTCATAATTCATTTAACGCATATCAGTCGTGGACATTTTAAGAACCCGTGAACAAACTTGTACTTTTAATTGATTGGCACATATACATTAGAATATGGCATGGATAGAGTTTTGATAACTGGTTTTATGGTGTAATTTTCCCATTATTTGTCTTTATTTCTTTTCAATACATTGATGTACACAAACAATAAATATGTTGTTCAACAATAAATTACTATATAATGTGTCGATAGTTTTAAAAACAACTCAGAGAGAGAAAGGTTTAAAATAAATATAGAAAGAAAAAAGAAGAGTATAGTAACATTAGCTATGTAAAATGATACATGCAGTAAATAATCAACGTTCTATTTTATTTCTCAAATGTATAAAAGCAAACAACATGTGTTGAAAGTGCCTATAAGGCATGCATACTGTGGAAGACCGCATTGCTAGCAAGGCGACGAGTGTGGCTTTATGTAAATAAATAGAGGATATTTGTTGTTTTGAAGTCAATAAAAGATGTTGTGAGAAACGTAATATTATCACGAATGTTATTTACTCAAAAAACAAAAACAAATATTATTTTATCAACATTTTAGGTACACAACGGTAATTATTTTTGTTGCTAAAGTAGAATAGAATATTTGTGTTTTCCTTTAATTTGAAGAGAGTATTGCAATGGAAGCAACTTTTGTTTGTTTTATTTTAATTTAAAAGTAGTTCCGGCAGCTGCAGTGGACAAATACAACAATATTTCAAGTATGAAAAAAGCACTGCTTTTTGACTGCTTTGTACTCTACTGAAGATCTTCAGTCACTAGAGTTTAGGCGCTCTAAGGCCGATCTCATCGAAGTATATACGTTTTGGCATGGGCATTATGAACCTAATGATTTGGTTATGATCTCCATTTCGTTGGATTTCGCTACATTTCAAAGATATGTTAATAGGACTATATTCTAACTGGATGTTGTGCGTATATCGATGATGTTATTATGTATAGCAACATGCGGGCGCAACATCTTTCACTGACGAGAGAATTCTTTGACATATTAACATATGCACATTTTAAACCTTGCAAAACGAAAATTGTATCATGCTGTTGTATATATTCTGGTACATGGTGTGGGACAAAAACATGTAGAATAGGTTGATATTAAAGTCAAGGCTACTGTTCATTTCAGTGTTAATACAGCTAGGAATACAGCTAGGAAGGAACATATGCGATTTCTGAGTATGGCTTTCTTAATCTGTGGAATAGATTTTTCTTACCAAAAATTAAATGAAAACAATACAGAGTTCACCAGTTCTTTCTGCGTCAAATTTTGAACCCCATATCAAACGTTGATGCAAGTGATTTTATTGCAGGCTAATATTCGTAATCTTTGTATAACTAAAAAGCTACAACATCAGCGTTACAATTACAATGAACTTCGTAAAACCTTTACAACATTTTATTATCATAACCCTGATCTTCTTTCCAAATATCAAAGTAATTTAAGAACTCTTCTGCGACAAGGACTATCACAACCTGACTTCTATGGTGACGTAATTTACAAACTTCGTAAGATCCTTGGTCATGATCACTTTCATACTATCTTTGTTAAACTTGTTAAAAGGTTTATCAAAAGAGGTTATGACCCTATCATTTTGCAACGCACTGCATGCTTGGTGGTAGACCCATTTACAGGTCGCCACTATGCTTTCCTCTTTGATTATGCGATGACCGGACAGGCTGTGGACCCTATGATGACGTCTACCTAAAGCCCAAAAGGACGGTGACGTTTGATTGTTTTCTGCAGTCTTGTCTTGTCGTACCCTCAATGATTTATTCTCGTGTTGCTCTGGCTTCTGCCAAGTCATTGAGTACTTTCTTGGTGGCTTTCTGGGCTATTGTTTTTTGTATTTATATATATACGAGCACCTTTGTGTTTTACTTATATTGCCTAGTAATGTTGCCTTGTATGTTGGAGAATAGTTCATGGCGGGAATATTTCTTTATGTACACTGTCCCGTTTTATTGGGTTGACAGTAAGGTAAGTATGAGGTTTGGTACACCCTAGGACCTGGTTTAAACCCCAGAGGCCTTTTTTGCCACCGACCTTTCCAAGGCGGTAGCCCTATTGTCAACCATTTTGTGTTTGTGATGTCTTATTAAATTTTGGCCTTTTATTCAACTTTAAATTTGTTCTTTGTTTCTGTGTGTGTTTGTGTTGACTGTCGTCCTTGAATGCTGCTTTTCCAGTTCGAATTTTATATCTATACTATATGAGGTCATTGTCTCTCATAGTCCTTACATGTTTCTCTCTTTCGTGTCCTCACAACACCGCATCACACATTGACTGACTGACTCACTTACTTAACACTATTTTGGTTAGAACTGTTTCTCTTTAAGGACATCCGTTATTTGAATATTAGATGAAGTGTTTATATAACATTGTTTGGAAAAGTGTTATATTTATTATAAATATATCGTTGTGTCCTCAAAGTTGGAAGTTTAAATCACACACAAATCTACTGTTTGGTTACACACTTTTATTTTCTACGTTAATAACACTATTTCTATTATAAAAATCAATGTTAATTTCAAACACAATGTTAACAATAATAATGAAGAATAATACAATCCAATCTAAGCCCTAAATATCATCCGAAATCCTACCTAAAAACTGACTCAATGCATGCGTGCGGCCCTTTTTATAGGGGCTTTAATCTTATGAATATTAATGAGTTAGCATGTAGGCCTTTTCTAAGCTTTAACCTAGATGCTGCATCCCAGTGAACTTTCACCAGTGAACTTCCGCCATCAACAGTCATAAATCATTTAGCAGGCATGCCCGTGCTCTGACAGTCATAACTTATTTAGCAGGCATGCCTGTGCTATGTAAATGATACTAACATGCACCGAGGAACTTATATCTGATACATTGAATACACAACAAATCAAACTAATATAGTACCTAATCAAACTAATACATTATGTAAAACTCATAACACAAATCATAACACAAATCATAACACAAATCATAAAACACTCCCAGCACTGCATTATGCTCCACCGTGAGCATTATTAGGGTCAATGTACTCAAATAATGAATGAAAATTGTAGAGGCACGTGTCGGCTAATTTACAGGGTAATTGCAATCTTGGCCATACAGCACATATTATGTTTCATTGAAATTCCAAGTATAAGTGACGGTTAGATACAACCAATTTACATGATGTTGATACCCAGACAGAATTAATGCACATCCAGTACCAAGGGAGAAGATTTGAGTAAAGTGTTTCAGGGCATCTTAATTAGCAGTCATAAATCATTTAGCAGGCATGCCCGTGCTATGACAGTCATATCTTATTTAGCAGGCATGCCTGGCTATGTAAATGATACTTAGCATGCACCGAGGAACCTATATCTGATACATTGAATACAAAACTAATCAAACTAATACAGTACCTAATCAAACTAATACAGTATGTACAACTCATAACACACATAATACACACATCATAACACAATCTATCGCGTTAACATTTCACTATACGAGAATGGAAAAAATCTTGATTTCAAAAACAATTTTGGGTAAAACTAAAACAAGAATTGCTGTGCTTTCCGTATATAACTCAGAAGAAACCATCTATTTAGATACTCAAATAGGATCGGCGCCTTCGTATTATATTCAGACGTATAGTAAACACGTGGACTATGTTGAATGTGTTGAAGTTTTCGGGAAAAAGAAAGTCTCATTCAATTATGCATTATATTTATATAGCATTTGTTTGTTATAATTCATTATAACATGTCACTTGTCTATTTTCCATCAATCTGAAATAGAAATAGAAATAAACATGTAATATCATTGCATCGATATGAAGACTCTGACATCAGTTTGATAACGATATATTGCGAACTGAAGGTACTAACGTATTAACAACACAAAGCGGACGAACAGACGAACCACTACGGATGATGGAGAAGGACGATAGTCAACGAGTCATTGCATAAGTTCATTTGGATATCGGTCAGTAGACCGAATTTAGTAATTCATTGTTTCTAGTCTAGAGGCTGACTAATATACCCAAGGCGCCATTGTATGGACCAACTGAACTATAAATACTATGAGTGCTCTTATACCGCCAGCTGCGAAGTTGATCGAGTGTTGCTACACGTAGTAATCTTGAGTTATCTTACGAATATGAGTTTTTATGATCGGCTCATAGTGACATTGACCATTGGCCTTTTTATCCCAATATCAACGGGGCTTTTTTTTTTTTATTAAAGCAAGTCTACCCGTTAAGTTTCACGACTGTGGCTACACAGGCTGTGGAGTTATTGTTCTGACATGGTTCATAATTTTGTTATGGTAATATTGAAAATTTAGTCAATCAGAGGCCTTCTCAACTGAGGACACTTATAAAAAATGGGGCTAACAGTTTAAGGATTTATCTTGCGTGCTAAAATAAAATTGAATTGAATTGGAGTTTATAGTCGCATCAACAGCTAATGTCATATGAAGACTTTCCAGCTTTCATTGGTAGAGGAAGACCCCAGGTGCCACTCGGGGCAATTTTCGCGCAGGAGCGGGCACTTGGGTAGAACCACCAACGTTCCGAAGTCCGGGCTACAATATGTAAATGAGACTCATACTCATAGAATACGATTGTTACTAGTTATATAAAAAAATGTTGTTTGGTGACTGCCCATTATCATTTTAATGCTCTTACGTTTTGCCTCATTAACAATATATCTCACCTGACCAGGTTCCGATGCTCCTGTGCAGATGTTACAAAGCGGACAGACGTCACATATGTTGGATCTCTTTAAGATTCCAGATTCGTATGTTGTCATCGCTTGATGTGCTGAAATGAAACATAATACACCAGAAAATCAACTTAATCGAGCGTTCAGGAACATCTAAAATCGAATGTAATTGGAAGAAGCAGCATGTGAGAGTGGAAGCAAGTCATAGTGGAAGCGTCTGTAATCATACTCCTATTGCATAAAACGAGTATATGCATATGAAGAGGTAAATCCGATGGCTGGCTTTGTTAAATCATATACAATAACATACAATTTATCGCAATTACATATTTTTACGTGAATACTTTATAATCGCTTATGTTTTAAAATTCTAATACACAATTTAAATCATGCAACAAGATGAAGGCGTAATATTTACCAAAATGATAGAAACCTGTTGTGATAATGGCTATGGTTGCTTATATTATATTTATATACAAATAACACTATACACGTTATAAAGGTAAACAAAACAATGCCAATGTCTGTGTTAGCCTAGGGTATTTGCGACTAAAGGTCATGAAGAATATTGGGTCCTTGTCAAATAAATGAGTACTAAAACTTTGCTTCGTTGTTTGAACAATATCTTTATCCAAAGTCCATGGATTACAATGTTAAAGTGACGTCGAAATATGCATTAATTGTTCTAAATGTAACATAGCCTAGCAACTTAGTTGGAAACTTCTTTACTTGGTTCGTAGTAATCGACGACGGTGATGTGGCACGCCTGACTTTTTACTACAGGGTCCGATCTGTCTGTCTTCACGTTGACACACACTTCTTGGTTAACATCTACCTAAAATAACAAATATGAGCACTGCATTTAATGGATGTTCACCGTCATGTCAACACATTTGCAAATAATATATAAAAGAGGAGAAAGAATGTTTCACTCGTTAACAAGGTATTGTGACGTAGCTTATTTAAATGTCACTATTGTGTAATTTGGGATAATGATATACATTAACATTTAATAGAATTGTAAGCTATATTCTAGAATGGTAAAGTAAGAGATTATCAATTACCCCATCAAAATAAAGGACAATGTTACGTCCTTTTGTTTCATGTTTTTTCACGGTTGGCTGATTATTGTACACATCATGGTCGGCAACAAACCCCGTAGGCATCTCTACTTGCATAACAATCATACCACTGGCCACATGTCCATGCCATCTTTATCATTAATAGAATCATATAATAAAAAAGGAAATATAATGCGAACACATTTGAACACTATAAAATGGTTATGCTTAGTCTATATTATGATTTACAACAAAATGAGCATACATGCAGTGAAACATTTGCTTGAAAAGACAATATTTAACATGTGTTTAAATAGCACATTTCCTATTTTACTGGCATGTAAATGAGATCCGTTGGAAGCAACACATACAAGCAAGAGAAAAACGTTGCAGACTCCGTTTCATTGCATATGTTCATGAGATGTGATATAAGGTGCAAGACCTCACATGCTCTCTGTATCCCCAAAGGATCAATAAGTAATAACAAAACTGATTTGAATACATACTAAAAAGGGGATCCCTTGGAAGCAACAAACACAAACAGGAGAGAAAAGTAGCAGAATCGGTTTTATTGAGTCTGTTCATGAGAGAATATATAATGTGCAACACCTCTCACATCTCCTAGCACCAGCTTAAGCAGTATTAATAAGTAATAACACTATGTATTTGTAGCCGGGGCGACTTTTTACTGCCGCAAAACAGCAATAAACAAACGCTAATGTTAATAAATACGGAAAAGGGGATCCCTTCAAAGTAACAAACACCAACAAGAGGGAAAATGAGCAGACTTTGCAGTATAAAAAAAGTAGAAAAAAGCGATATTGAATAGGTATAGCAACTAAACTAAAAACAGTATTGAAAGATTGTATAATGTCTCTAAAATGACCGATACCTGAAACATGGTCTAACAGTTAGCGAATTTAAGGATTCTTTACTGATTGTCTGGGTGACCGAAATGTGGTTGTCATTTGGTAAAGCCGTAATATAGTACGACATCGTGACCTGAAAAAAATACAGACACGTCTAAGTTATTGCAGAGAACTGTAACTAATGTTGTAATAACTTGTAGTTCAATCCATTTGCATATGTTTCTATGAATATTGTGGTGTTGAATTGATGTATTGTAACATATCTGCAATAAAATATTATTAAACTAAGTTATTGCAGTTACATATCCGACACTGGTTATCTCTCATGCATGTCTATTTGTTTAACTTGTTTTCTTCTTCAAACTTTATCACATGACTGCATATCAAGAAAAAATAAAAATCTAAACAAATTTTAGAAATAGAAATGTAGATGTTAACAAGAATGATATATTATTATTATCTATTTTGAATAATTTATTATTTTTGAATCACGTTAGGTGTCATTGTCACGAGGTCTTGGGGTTAATAATAACGTGGTTAGTTTTTTTTAAGTATTTATATAGTGACGTATAAACATACTGGATGTCATAACACATGTTTTATCTAATAGTCATATATTCTGTTTTATCCTATTATCTTCTTTTATACCTTCTACACTGAACAAAATTGCTAACTATCAACTTTTGTATCTTAACTAATTTTCTTATTTTAAATACATTTTAGAATAGATATATATATGTTAATTATTTTGTTTTGACCCATAGTTTGTAAAACATTAATTGTTACATCTTTTGAGTGTTACCCTCCCTTTATATGAAAACATGAAATGTACTGATAAAAACACATAACATGAGTCAAAGATCGCTTAAAGATATAAAATTCTTAAAATTGGTATGAAATAATAGAACAAAACATAAAAAATTGACCAATTTATCGCTGATTTTCCGTCTATAAAAAAAAGACATATAGATAATCTTAAATTACCTCCCTTTACATTGAATATTGTTTAAAATAACTGTAATTCAGCGTTAACATTAAATATTTCGAAAATGTCTTTTGCACACGCATTTGTAGTGGTAATGCTAGTAAAACATGATGTCGACATCATTTTAACTGGCATATTTTAGAATTAGGAACATCGAAAGCTTCACTAATTCAAAGTACTTAATAAAAAATCTCATATACCCAGTTGTATAAGTGTTATAACTTATTTCTAAGAAAACACATTGACTTAAACGTTTTAAAATATGTTCATGCAATCAGAGCAGACGATTTACACTCGTTATTTTGCAGTTTAACCGTATCTCTACTCAAGCTGAAAATACACAAAACAATGAGAATATAATTGACGTATTCTTAGGTTGATACTTAGCAATTTGGTTTAGTATATATACCATTGAATTCCGTCCTCCTTATTCAATAATAAGAAATATTCTTCAGACGAACTATTTCATAGGCTATAACGAGATACACACGCATCTAACGCATGCACACACCGACAGAACAGTTACATATCGACACACATATACTTTAATTTATAGCTCATATGAGTTAGATCACAATTAAGGATTCAACCATCCACGCCTATATAAAGAGTAAAAAGTGAAGGGAGATAGTGAAAGTATATAGAGATTATTCAACTGCTGTGATCGATTATAGGAAAATCCTTCACGAGATGGGAAACGTGTTGTTTTTTCACAAACAAGCGTATACGAGTGAGTGAAAAACAAAACACGACTACCATCGAGTGAAGGATTTCCCTATAATCGAATAAATAATCTATATCCATTTTAAATCGCTTTGTGTATAATTTTCATCTAAATTATTCGCTTTATTGAACGTTATCGGTGGATGACGTCGACGTCAGCAACATTTTATTGACGTCATATTTCAATGTCACAGTTAGTTATTTTTGTGTTCGGAGTCAGTTAATTAAGAAATAATAAATACGTATCTGTATTTTATCGGCGAATAAAATACAGTTAGGAGTTAGATGTGTAGTAATTAAATCACGAGTGCGTTAGTAAGACAATAACACCATTGTTTACGCTATTGTGGTGGGCGGGGGTGGGGGGGGGGGGGCGGGGCAGGCGGGGGGCACTATACTTAAGAACTTAACTGCGTCTAACCAGTCACGGAATTATTAACATTCAAATTTGTTTTTATTTAAAACATCAACGTGCCGCAGCTTGGAATCGAACCACGGACGTCTTGCTTTCCGGGCATGTATGCTAACCTTTACACCACTACGCCATCCGTTAGTTGAATGACAAATATGACGTTACATTATGACGTGGCTCTTTCAACCCCCTGAGCTCTAACTCCGGCTTTTTACAGATAGGTGACTACATACAACGTTATTATTTCAAATAAGTACTCAAACGCGTCTAACACAAGGACAAGGAATTATTAAATATTCAGAATTATTGTCATTACAAAATCGACGCGCCGCAGCCCGGAATCGAACGATGCACCTCTTGCTTCCCATCCAAGCATGCTAACCTTTATACCAACACGCCATCCGAGAACGAAAATATATAAATATCACATTCATGAGAGGGTGATAGTAAGATTGTTTACCCTTCGGATATCGATTATCACCCTCGGCTTCATGTTCACCTTAAGGATATGATTATCTCCCGAGAGGGTGTTGATGAATATCCGAGGGGTGAACATTATTAATATCACCCTCTGAGCAATGTGATATTTATTTTATTACCGAAATCCCCTCGGGCAAAAATTCAATACAGATTTCACCTTGCCCGATAGACTGCTCCACAGTCTTTGTGAAACTGGAGATGCGCAGTGAAGTCTATTTGCCGACTTTTTTTTCGAAAACATTTTTCTTCTCAAAAAGTTGCTATGAAAGTTTTATCATTGAAACTGAGTGGTAGTTTAATGAAATCGGTCAAGTACGTTTGAAGTTCTGATGAGATGAAAATAGCAATTTCGCCATACTGAGCCGATGACAGTACATATATCAACGCGCGTCTAAGCTGCGCATGTTTTTTTCACTATCACCCTGCGATTTACCCTGTACTATCACCCTCGCGTCAGATAGTAAGAAATCAGACATTGTTGTTAATGGGGACTTAGCATGGGCGTTTAATGTGAGATATAGTAATGACAATTATGACCTTATCTGTGAACATCTAGAGTATATGTATTTATATATCGAACCTACATGAAACATGACACAAATAATTATAACGCATAGCATGGTAAATATAACATAGACACAGTAAGTATCATGTTAACACTAGCTCGTCATAGAAGGAATATCAATTGCTATCGCAAGTGCATAGAAACTAATAAGTTAAATTCATTAAAATGCACAAACAGCATTATCGGACAGTATAGCGACTTGTTTCCTTGCCTTTACTTTAAGCACCTACGACTTTCCACACTACACATCACTCTACCCCCATAGCCTGATAAACGACAGATTTATTTAGCGTATACAGAAGACATTTGCTAGTGAAGGGATTAGCGTATACAGAAGACATTTGCTAGTGAAGGGACTACTTTTCTTTCTCGTAATAATGTCAGGATTTTTTACAAACTCCCTAATGATAAGTATAGCATCTGCATTTTTATTGATGTTTTAAGAGCATTTTCTTTTCTTTTAAATAACGACTATATTAGATACGGACAACCGTTTACCGCTAGGTTGTTGGTATTTCTTTGGGTATTAACTATGTGCAACTAGTCGCAGATTTGTTTGTATACTGTTATCTGGATGTCAAACGCAATATTGATAATCCTTTTGTTTGCTTTATCATTGATTCTAACTTAGGTTCATTTAGGGACTCGAGGCACAATATAATATATAAAACGGGTTTTGTCCTCCTGCATAAAGGGGCACCTATACATGGGTACAACTTGGTGAACTTGCAGTAATTTATATGTTCGGTTGCCATTTTGCTCAAATCAGGGCAAAGGGTTTTGTCATAAGTGCCTCACCAACTAATTGTTTTCTACCCAACCCCAACCACAGACTCCATATAGCCAGTAGATCTATAAGGCTATCTTGGGCCTCTTGTTTTGTTACTGTCTTTAGAATATGTTTTCATTAACTTTATGATGTTTTTAATGTCTTAAATTAAACAAAAAACATTAAAAAAATCATGGGTTTGGAAACTGCAAACAAACTAGTTATTAAGGATGGCCATATCATAAATATTTGTGAAGGTCATGGTTGCATGACTGGGTCCCATCCATAGCTTCCACAGATTTCTCTTTTATGTTATAAACATTTCCAACTTTTCTACCTCTTCTCCAAGGTCATCAGGTAAGCGATTCATGGCGAATTTGTTATTCGGTTTGTGTAAAAAGCACTTATGAGAATATGTATTACCTATCAGACGGAGTTTTCTTTCTTGTTGACCCTCGGTGAGATAACTCTGTGCTGCGATTGAGTATTAGGTAGCATATTAAAGTAGTTACTTATTAAGTTGTCACTGGCAATGATTTTTAGTTGCAATATGTCTATTTAAAATTGTGTATTAACTGTCCATCTTCATATACACCTGGAAATAAATGTGTTTACTATGATGCGAAATTGCTTTGGGGCTGAGTAGGTAATCAACAGGCTGAACAATGCGGATTCATTCCCGAGTGACTTAAACTTCTGGGGATTTGATTGGTTGAAACATATTTTATTATAGCATTTTTACAACTTATATATTACATAGTTAATAGGATTTTCATGAACAGTCTCAATCAAACCAAGACTGCAATATTTCGTATGTGTCGTTTTCGGCTGTTTCCAAAGGTCTATTATCATTCTCTTATCTATGTAGAACGTCTGTGTCAAATGGATAAATAAATTGGTAAACGCATAAATTTCAAGTGGTGTAAGTCTGAGCAGCTGTGTAATCATTTCGCACGATCTCATACACTGCTTCGCAGCATAACTCAAATGCATATCGAAGGTCACCATATTGGTTACGTCATACCAGCATGACGCACCTCAGATTCCTGCCAAAACGAATTTGCATTCAAACGTTTAAAAAGTTATCTTTAAAGTTTTGAAATGTCATTTAGCCGATTGCTCCATCTAAAGTTTATTTATATGAAAGCAGTGATAATTCATCTGTATTGTAAATGACAAACATGCAACGCCAATCACACATCAACACATGTGGGTAACGGCCATGTTGTTTATATGTTCTGTGCCGTTGCCTCCCGACTTACAGAATGTCGAGATTTTGAACAAACCGTCGATAAAAGCGTCGATATACTCATGAGGCATGATCCCGAAGAACATTACAGTAACGCACGTAAATACAAAAAACGAAGTATACCCGGTTCTGATATGATGGGATGAACAAAGTGTTCCAGAGTTGTTCGGATGATTTTTAATCATAAAATAAATTTAGTCTCGGCCTACCTAGAACGCATCTTGCATATGTCTTACTTGCTGGATCCGTGTAGCATAGCGAAACGAAGGAAACAGAAGCGGGCCAG